>SDVV010018487.1:0-13748 GCA_016164225.1 Gammarus roeselii
ATATACCACCAAAGTGTTTGAGAAACAAGACATGAACGTAGTTAGTTATTGTGATTCTTTTATTTTGATTATTGCCCGGTGCCGACGTTTGTATTCGCATTGATTGTAAATGATTGACTTCTAATAGAATTTAAAAAAAATGCACTGATTCTATCCATCAGGTGGATTTCCTACACGTTTTTTAATATTTACGAGGTGTGCGCCGGTCACTTTGATATTGGTGTTCATTATCAGGCTACTACTTGCCGCCGCATTTAGTTCGTCCAATTGTAATTAGAATAGCTTGACTTCCGACCACTTACATTTTATTAGACATAGCGACATTTAGTGATTCGACTTTTTTTTTTTAATTATTTAAACGTCAAGTAATTTCATGTCAAATTTTCGTCACTGGAACGAAACAACGGGTATTTTTTAACGTTTGCCCATGCAATTGGAACATTTTGGAAGCTGCTTATGTATACTAATCAATTTGTTATATTCGTTTCCGTAGATTCTATGAACTCTCAGTATTCTATTTGTATCTTCAACTTCAGTTTCATTAGCATACCGTTTTGCTTATAACGTTTTGATAATTTTAATTCACACTACACGTTTGCTCATGCATTTTTTCCGATAATGCAGGGTATTCTCAGTACCTGCAGTTGGCATGACCTCACCCTGCTGACGGGATGAAAAGAAGTTTCGTGTTCCAGAAACAGCAGAACATAACTTCATTTGTGATTAATGGTAAGTCTCGAAAACACTCATGCCAGGAACAAAAAAGCTGTCATGTTGAGGGTGCTGTCGAAAACTAGTCCCAAAAGAAAAAAATCAGCTGATGATGTCAAAAGAGTGATGTAAATAAATATATATTTTTTTTGCGAGGCTGGTCCAATGGAATGGAAATGATGGCAGTTCAAATATCCTTGAATAGCAGATACGACCCGACAAGTATTATATTTATTTAAACAGATCAGCAAACAATACGTTAATATTTTAAATAATTTCTTAATGGCGTTTTGTAACACAAAACAGGGGTATTTCTCGGCAAATATAATCAGTGGTGATCATTTGTAGGGGACATGTAATACTTTGAGTAGAAAATTCATTTAGAAATTAAGAACGGAAAAACAATCAAACAGGAAATAAATGTCGTAAATATGTGAACGATCACACAATTTTTCATTTATGAGGGACGTGAAAAAAATCTCTAACGCTCACCCCGATTAATTAAAAAATGGATAGACCTAGGTCGGGTACCTAGATATCAAATTCTTTGTGATTTTTGTTATCACAAAATTTATTAAAATAACAGAAAGAAGAAAATTAATTTTGCATCTAGACAACCGATAACCGCTCTCCTCGTTGGTGAATGGTGTTGTGGTGTCTGATTAGGTTTGAAAATATAAGGATATGCGTTTCTTCAGAAGTTTGATTCATAAAATCTTACGAATACAAAGTTAAGGATACAAGAGTTGTCCAGGCTCCACAACTAATTTTCAAGACATCATAATTCAGAAGGATACGCTGAAGATCAAGGGTTCGTGGTTTATACAAAGACCTTAGAATGAAGGAATGGAGGCACTCCTTTAGTAAATTGCTTGACCAAATGCGGATAATGTCGCCACATAGTAGTGGTGTGTCAAGCCGTGTGCAATATTTCCTGACACTTGGAACGGTGTTCAATCTTAAGCAAAGCCTTCCTCTAAAGTTTGACACTGCTGCCAGTTTCCGGTAATTTAGCTCATGTACAGCTTGGCACGACTGTCTGGCACGAAACGACAGCTTGACACGACTGTCTGACACGACACGACAGCTTGGCACGACTGTCTGGCATGACACGACGGCTTTACGCGACTGTCTGGCATGACACGACAGCTTGACACGACTGTCTGGCACGACACGACAGCTGGACACGACTGTCTGGAATTACACGACAGCTTACACGTCCGTCTGGCATGACACGACAGCTTAACAAGATTGTCTGGCATGACACGACAGCTTGACCCGACTGTCTGGCTAACACGACAGCTTGACACGACTGTCTGGCATGACACCACAGCTTGACACGACTGTCTGGCATGACACGACCGCTTGACATGACTGTCTGACATGACACGACAGCTTGACACGACTGTCTGGCATGACACGACAGCTTGGCACGACTGTCTTGCATGATATCGGATAGTGCGAGCGTTCCCCTAATTCAATTATCTAAATTTTGGTGACTCGTGTCTTCTCTATTCTATGGTCATCGGTTGTTCGACGGGATACGGCAAGGTAGGGACGGAAATCGAGAGGCCTGAACGAGACACTGCGGTAAACAAGAACGATAGACAATAATAAGGCAAGGATTCAATTGAACTTATCCATTACGCAATTCTCAAAATGTTTACTTCTTCTGTCAGCAAAACATCTGGTATCTGCACTAGTTCATACATTTTGGTTTGTTTATCACCAGTTGATTTATCGCCAAGCATGTATTATTTTTCTCATAATACGTGAAAACCTTTTTCGACTTTGTCAGAGAGGAAACAATTATTAAAAGATGAAAGCTGCACATCCAAATCTTTATCAGAACAGGAAGAAGAATAAAATTGATTGTTTATAATTTGACATAAATGAATAACATGCAGATAAATATAAATGCGTCGGATTAACACACCAAAAGTTCTTCAGATAGCTGCATCAGAATATCACAATTGACCTCACAAATTCGATTCCAGGAAATTCCTTTAATTTCACTGGTCGGTGGCGACGTTCTACCAAATCGTGTCTAATGACTCAAGAGGAGCTACGTCTCAAAATCGACACTGTCCCGTCCTGGCAAATTTATTTCGGTGATTCATAATGAAGGTTTATATGTGTAACAAGTTGTTGCTACCATCAGGAGCTATGCCAATAGAGATTATGCCACTCACTGTCTCGCCTGACGTCATATGGAGGCGTGAATGACGCCATGTGGAGGCAAGAAAATTACCTATGCTCTGTTAATTATGATCACAGAGTCCAACATTTGCACGGAATTTATTATTCCTGTTTCTATCTACAGCTGGAAAGCATCGCATCAGGCATTATAATTCCAGAACGTTACCGTTGATCATTGACGAAGGCGTCAAATGGTATCAATGGTATCTGAAATATCGAACAAATTAGTTTGTCTGCATTGAAAATTGAACAACAGTATAATTGGTAAACGAAGTCAATTTTCGGAGCGAAGAATTGAAATGACAGGAGTGAAGGAGTATCAGTTGATGCAATGCCATCGGCTCCATCAGTTTGAGAGAACACGCTTATTGATTGATCATGTTATTATTAGTTATCTTAATGTAGCAACAGGTTTACTAATAATGGTGGCGATGATAATATTTCATTATCATTTTATTACTCTAATTGTTTACGTGGAGGCCTACTACATGATGTGGAGCCGAATAATTACTTATAACCCCTGCAATCAAAGTTATAAGACCAAAAACCTGAATGAATGCAAATTTATGAACTTATATGAGAAATAATATATCGAAGCCCAGCGGAGCTTACTGTCGTTATCATCTCGCCTGTGATGTCGTCCTTCTCAGTCGTTGGAAGTAAGTCGCTTACATACCCCTTTTGGCATCATGTTGATAGAACAATTACATTTCATATATACAAATTAACTGGCGGACGATTGGTAGTTTTGGTTTGCAAATGTGATGCCTTGGAAATCTGTTCTGCGATTTTTGCTATTACTTTGAAAATTAGGTTTCGGTAACGTAAAATATATGAATCATCAGCGTTTGAACGAAAAGCTCACGTTGACCACACAAAAGGTAACATTTTACTTAGAAAGAGAATAAACTTTCTATAAGTGTTGCACAAAATGAATACAAAGAGTATTATGAATACAAACATTTCGAAATTTTGTACGTATAGAGATAAATGGAGAAGGCATACGATTGTCTGTAGAAGTAATAATACTATTACTCTCAATTCTAAGATGTTAGAATCAAAACTTCAAAAGTGAGGGTTATTTACCGCGTACGACATTTATCAAGTATAAAATCAGTTTTTCTCGAAGTCAACTAGCGGCAGTTCTATGGACCCAAAAGGATTCTTTCTGAAAATGTTTTCTGTCTCCCTTCATACAGCAGCGTATTAAAAAAAAGGATGAGATACAATACTCATACAATGGCAGCGTTATATCAAAAGAGTGGACAAATGTAAAATGTGGTCTGGAGTGGCGTTGCATGCGTCTTTCCACCGTCTCCTGAGCTGTTCACACCGTCTGGATCATTGTACTTTAGGGCAGACAAGTTGTCTGGAGTGGCGTTGCATGCGTCATTCCACTGTCTCCTGAGCTGTTCACACCATCTGCATTATTGTACTTTAGGGCAGACAAGTTGTCTGGAGTGGCGTTGCATGCGCCTTTCCGCCGTCTCCTGAGCTGTTCACACCATCTGCATTATTGTACTTTAGGGCAGACATGTTGTCTGGAGTGGCGTTGCATGCGTCATTCCACCGTCTCCTGAGCTGTTCACACCGTCTGCATTATTGTACTTTAGGGCAAACTTATGGAAACGTTTGGTTTCACCGTGGATGAACATTTCCCGAGATAAAAACAAGTACTTTCAAACATCAAATCCTTGCTTCAAAAGGATCATAAAATTTTGCGAGGCAGGATGGAGGAAACTGAATCTCGTAGTATAATTAAACTTACATGTACTTGAATGTCAATAAAACAGCGGGAAGTGATTATTCAGTTCCCTGCCGACCTGGCTAAGAAGAATAAAGACAAAACAGTGGTCCTAAAGACAACTTTGAGAAAATCGAATGCATTTAAACAGTTCAAACATTTTTAATCGTCAGAAAGCATTTTCTATTTTCCGAACCATTTTAATTAGCACGCGGGCAGGTTCTTTATTGAAGTAGTTGAAAAAACTCCTGCGAGAGGTTTTGCCAAGAAACAGTGTAGGCAAGATACAGTAACAAGATGCATTTGTTTAGTTACTCTGCCCTGGTATTAGGGTAAGAATTCACAACAACCAATACCAAGATGTATCTATACTGACTGTATTCCGCAACCTGTGTTACCGACGGTGTGCAATACAAAATCAATACATACCTTTTGCGCACTTCTTTGACTTCAAATCAAGAGCAGCCAACGGCAACTCCATTCCTTGTAGTTGTCCTCCTCTTACCTCACCTTGAACAGCAGCCACAAAAACTTTGAAGAACCACAAGTCAGGTGACAATTTCATCTTCTGAACATTTTTGGAGGACAAATGCTCTGAAGCTAAGGTAAAAGTTATTTACCTAATTTCATTTATTTAGAATAAAATGGCATTGCAAGTTGTTCAGCCCCAGACCCTCAACCTCTGGGGAGGGTCAATCGGCTCACCTGCGAGAAATTAAAGTCATTGGAGCGTAGGCGCAGTACAGCGTGGCAGTCCCTGCTCGGCAAGCTGCCTTTCGACTGTGTGAAATCAAAATACTTCTCTGCCCGTCTTGACACGCCCCTTCCAACAACTGCAAACACTCGACCATTCTTCTTCAGGTCTGAAATGCCCAGGTAGTCGTGTGTGGGCACTGGTATTGCGAACTCGAGGTTTCACTCTTTTCTCTTCATATCCTTATCTTCCTGTGCGTGTTCGACAATTTCTCCATCTCCGTTCATTATCAAGCACCCTCCTTTCAGTGAAAACACTCGACATAGGTCCAAACTTTCTCTAGTTGAATCTAATGTCTACTGCGTACTGTAATCAAATATAATGCGTATCGCATTCAATACTCTACCTGCTCTGCAACCTACTTAGCGGACTGTTTGGCCTCTTAGTTTAGTGTTACAGTGTGAACCCTCCACATTATCGATAACGTATTGTTCTGCTTACAACGAATGAAAATTAATTCTGTTTCAGTATAAAATATATTTCTCAAGCTAAAAAAAATATTGCTTTTTTCAGCTCTCCTGCTCTCCTATGATGATATATGTGCGTTCGAGATGACGTCATAAAGCCTGTCGACTAGTATATCCTTCATTGTGACGGGAAGTTCCGAGTGAGTTCATTAGCTCACACTATCTCATAATTGTTTTCTCCTCAAACGCCCCTGAATATTGCATGAGTTTAAACAAACTGAAGTGTGTTCTCTCCCAGATGATTGTCTGCAAAATTTACTCATTTTACCTTGATCATCGTCACGTTATACAAAGTTTCTTCTCCTATTATCTTTTTAATTCTCCATGTCGTCCTCAAAACGATCCCAGAGTTCGTCTCAGACTTCAATTGAGATTGTCCCTCTAATCATTTATTGATTACTGTTCAAAGCGCCATAAATAATTGAGATTGTCCCTCTAATCATTTATTGATTACTGTTCAAAGCGCCATAAATGAACGTTCATGAAGAACTTCAATCTTTGTTTCCCATGACATTTAATATTAGAAATTTGAATCTGAACAAAGTTTCTGATAACTTTGCATGCATTGGTTTGGAATCAAATGTTAGAATCGTTACAAAATCGTCACTTTATGTAACGTCTGATGACCAGCTACATGCTCTCAAATGGTCATGTCGAATTGATGTTAGGCTTAGGAAAATGTCAAACTATTAAACGTTCGGAGATGCATTCTCAAATACTCATTTAACTCGGTAATTCAAAAATTCCACTTTGCTGACGTTTAAGACATGATGCAATAGCCGATTGAACGAAAGAACTGCTCGCCGTACTTGAAGTAATAACCAAGAAGAAATAAATATATGCGTTTTCGATGCAATGGCATGAGGCTCCACAACAAACAGTCGCCCTGTTACCTCCAAGATGGGCAGACCAATCTTATAGAATTACTCCCGCTGCCAAATGTTTTCAACAGGTTCATCATTCGCCGTCAAAGCATCCCTTGCAAGAAAGGAGTCCAGAGCAAATCGTTCTTTCCGTGGGTTTGCTCTTATTTGGCAGAAAATCCTGTGCATATGACTTCCGACTCGAAAGATAATTTGAAACTTTAGTCCCTTATGGAGAAAAAATCTATGTGAAAGCCTGTGCAAGAAGAGGATCTATGGGGAATCGGTGTCGTCTCAGAGAGAAAAAATGCCCTTCTTCCTTGGTAGGGGATGGAATAGCTAAAGGAACAATGTGGAAAACTCCATGCCTCTCCCTGACTTTTATATCATCTCCTGGGGGACAAAGAATAAGTTGAGATCTCACTTGCGACAGAAAGAATTGTGAGACGACTGATAATATCGATCCAATGGAGCAATATTTTTTTAAATGCCATCGTATTATTGGATTTCCTTTGAGTTACGTAATTGACGAACAAAACATCTGTGCCAAGTTCTGTGATGTCCAACTTTTCCGGACCCAGTAGGTGAAATTGTCAACATTGTGAAGCGTATTCATGTGTAAAACACTATTTCACATATACAATACAAATGTGGCGTCCTGTCATTGTTATTATAACTCCGTAAAATCTTGTTTGCTGATAGATATATTTAAGGAGATATCAATAGATGGATTAAATAGCATGGAACAATCCTGTTCAGGTGTTGCTATGATATGTCTTTACTGGGTTTTCAATCAACTGATCATCTCTCCCGAGTGAAAATTCTACCTAAATAACGTTTCAACAATGATGCATTCCTCGTAAAAATATCATCATCCCAAAGTAACCTTTCGACGCACTAAACCCTTCAATGTGAGTTCGTCCGTCGATTCAATCCCGTTAGTTGCCCATCCAAACTGGTTCGCCGTCTATTCGTTGACTTCAATTGACTTTTTTTTCATTTATGCACTCATGGAAATTATAACTCGAGAAATTATTCATCAACGCGTTGTTTTATTTATTTTTTCCGGTAAAATTGCTTCTAATCTTATGGGAGATAATCTGACTTGTGATCGAATCGTTAATTATCCAAATTTATTTACAAGAATATACGATATTTCCTTGCAGAGCGAACAAACGTCGTAGTTTGTCCTACCAATGAATGAAGCTCCACAAGCGACAATAGCGATCAAACGTAGTAGTTTGTCCCACCAATGAATGAAGCTTCACAAGCGACAATAGCGAACAAACGTCGTAGCTCGTCCTACCAATGAATGAAGTTTCACAAGCGACAATAGCGAACAAACGTCGTAGCTTGTCCTAACAATGAATGAAACTTCACATGAGACAATAGCGATCAAACGTAGTAGCTCGTCATGCCAATGAATGAAGCTTCACAAGCGACAATAGCGAACAAACGTCGTAGCTCGTCCTACCAATGAATGAAGCTTCACAAGCGACAATAGCGAACAAACGTCATAGCTTGTCCTAACAATGAATGAAACTTCACAAGAGGCAATAGCGAACAAACGTAGTAGCTTGTCCTAACAATGAATGAAGCTTCACAAGCGACAATAGCGAACAAACGTCGTAGCTTGTCCTAACAATGAATGAAACTTCACAAGAGACAATAGCGATCAAACGTCGTAGCTCGTCCTACCAATGAATGAAGGTTCACAAGAGACAATAGCGAACAAACGTCGTAGCTTGTCCTACCAATGAATGAAGCTCCACAAGCGACAATAGCGATCAAACGTAGTAGTTTGTCCCACCAATGAATGAAGCTTCACAAGCGACAATAGCGAACAAACGTCGTAGCTCGTCCTACCAATGAATGAAGCTTCACAAGCGACAATAGCGAACAAACGTCGTAGCTTGTCCTAACAATGAATGAAACTTCACAATCGACAATATCGAACAACGTCGCAACTTGTCATTCCAATGAATGAAGCTCCAAAAGCGACAAACTCCGTCAATGTTACTCGCAATTCTATAAAAAATGTGGATTAGTTTAACATTTTGTGCAGATTTTCCAACTGCTGTGCAATAAATAAATGGTTTCATCAGGGAAATTATTGAATCAACAGATTTGAATTTCCAGATTTTATTAGTCCTAGTAAGTTAAATGTTAGGATCGTTATCCGTTGACTAAATTTATACTCTTCGTTAATCCCTTACGCCACAGGCTGTATTATTGTAACTGACAAAATATTACAGGTACTGAATACCGAGTTACTGAATTTGGGAGAAACACCCGGTCAATTATTTAGTTATAAAGTGTTCAGATTGAACATTAGTATGAACGCGGATATGTTCTAAAGCAATGAATGTTGATTTCAGTTGAGCACGTGAGAGCATTTATAATAGGAACATATTCCCCAACGCCCTTCCAAAGCAACATATAACATCATCTCTCCACTATTGCTCGAAACATCGACACTCCAAAGCAACAGTAAAGTACAAAGCCCATGCCACACAACATATCGCCCTGCCCACCCAACATCGTAAATAGCAACATCCCTCCAACACAGCATACATCACTGTCCTTCATCATATCACACAGCACCGTTCTCCTGACACAGCACACAGCACCGTCACTTCAGTAGATCACTCAGAATCGACCCTCCAACACAGCACTCTGCACCGTCCCACAGCATAGCACACAACACTGTCACTCCAACACAACTGACGACAATGTTCCTCCCACAAAGCACTAAGCACCGTACCTCAAAAACAGCCCACAGCACCGTCCCTCCAACTTAACTCTAACCAACCAACGAGGACAATGATACCAGTAATAATGCATGCAATATAATGCCTGGCAGAGTGTTTTCCAGGTGCTCGTAGAGGCTGAGTAGCTCGTGCCATCTGTAGCGATAGTGTATTTTTAATCTCCTGTAAGGCAGAGTAAAATCTCTGGTGGTAGTCATGTTGACGGGCAAGATGGAGCGATTGCTGTCTCATTATACGTTATATCGTATGTGGCGAGGTTCGACACAATCACCTGAAATATTCCTGTTTACAGATATTATGATATAATTTGTTACTGTTTTAGCATCTTCTATTCTGTGAGTACTCAGACCATTTCTTTCATCGATATTTCATCCGAGTCTACAGTGGTGACCAGGTTAAATGGCAACAATTTTGGAACACAATAGCACACAGGGGTTTGGTGTACCAGTGTTCAGTAAAAGATGTGAGAAGAAAACGGTTAGCAAGGTAGCTGTGAAAGGAACAGGACGAACGATCTTTTGTCGTCATGAATAGATTCGTACTAGTGGTGTCACTCAAGGTTTTGTATTCGAAACCTTTTATTTGTATGGGTGGTTTTCTATTCAAATAAACTGGGGTTTGAAACAACACTGCAAATGTGATATGTCGATCGCTTCAGGTATTCGTTATCAACAAGCCTTCTTCCATGCACAAAATGAAAATCTAAATTAAGTGTGGGAAATGCATCCATATTCGACAATGGATATCTTGTTGTAATAATTTCAAGGAGTACATGAATTACGCTCTCGATGTCTGTTTATGAACCATATTGGCCCTGTGAACGGGAACGTTTTCTAAATGTATGCAAGTCGTTTGTTTTCCTTAACAAGGAGCTATGTGTCATGCATTCTTAACAGTCATTGACATGCCCCTTGTCAGCTGCCTGTCAGCTAACGAATGACAAATATCCCAGTCTCGCGTGCTTCCTGTCAGTCCAATAATTGCAGTGGGCACTCTACGTCAGCTGCATTTAAATCCGCAATGACAGTGAGCCCTGCGTCATCATCAGCCCGCGCCACTCCACTAATGGCAGTAAAAACTGTCTCGTCAGCTGCGTGCTAGTCCACTAATGACAGTAAACACTGTCTGGTCTGTTGCCTGCAGCTCCATAAATGACAGTGATCACTGTCTTGTCAGCTGCCTGTCAATCCACTGATGGCAGTAAACAAAGCCTAGTCAGACGCATATCAGTCTACTAATGCCTATCAGTCGTAGTGCGCCGGTATCTACATTATTGTCGGGTGCTTGTCTGAGTTTCTATTAATGACAGTAAGCACCGTCTCGTCAGCTGACTGTTGCTCCACTAATGAAAGTAAACACTGTCGCGACAGCTGACTGTTGGTCCAATAATGAAAGTAAGCACCGTTTTGTCAGCTGACTGTTGGTCCACTAATGAAAGTAAACACTGTATCGACAGCTGACTGTTGGTCCATTAATGAAAGTAAGCACCGTCTCGTCAGCGGACTGTTAGTCCACTAATGAAAGTTGGTACCGTCTCGTCAGCTGACTGTTAATCCACTAATGAAAGTAAGCACTGTCTCGTTATCTGCACGTCTGTCCATTTATGACAGTATGCCCACCAAGTCACTAATGACAGTAGCGAAGTCGAATCAGCATATCAATGAATTAAGCTCCTATTCCAATTGGTCGACAAATGTTCTGTCCTATGTATTCACTTATTTTCTGTTGATCAGCCTGATGGAGTGGCATGATGTGCGGGGATAGGTGGATTCGTTGATCGGCCTGATGGACTGGGTAGTAGGAGGACTATTTAACTGGCTTGATGGAATGGAATATATGAGGAGTCATTGGCCGGCCTGATGGACTGTTAAGTAGGCTGACTCAGTGACCGGCCTGATGGACTGTTAAGTAGGCGGACTCAGTGACCGGCCTGATGGACTGGAAAGAAGGAGAACTCATTGACCGGCCTGATGGACTGTTAAGTAAGCGTACTCAGTGACCGGCCTGATGGACTGTTAAGTAGGCGGACTCAGTGACCGGCCTAATGGACTGGGAAGTAGGAGTACTCATTGACTTGCCTGATGTACTGGGATAGTAGGACTCATTGATCGGCCTGATGAACTGGGAAGTAGGAGGACTTTTTGACAGACCTATTGGAATGGAAAGTAGGAGGAGTTGTTGGCTGGCCTCTTGGACTGTTAAAATAGGCGAACTCAATGACCGGTCTGCTGGACTGAAAAGTATGAGAACTCATTGACCGGCCTAATGGACTGTTAAGTAGGAGGACTCATTGACGGTCTGATGGACTGTGAAGCAGAAGGACCCACTGACCGGTCTGATGGATTGCTAAGTAGGAGTACTCATAAACGGCCTGATGGACTGGGAAGTAGGAGGACTCATGAACCAGGATGTTTTGTGGCTCGGTGACTGACGCAGAACTTTTTATGTGAAACTTTTGATTTTAATAGGCAATTTGTTACCATCACAATTTATATTTGTTATATTTTTTCTAATTGTTTTGCTTCCACTACCTGATCAAACAAAACCCTTTCGATATTTTTCCAGCAGTTCTTAGTCATTCGTTTATACAGTTCAACGCCAGTTTGAACAACGCACTCATCTTTATGGCAGGTTTGTGATATAAAATTGATTCAACTGCTCTCTATCTTTAAATTGTTCATATTCGAAAAGTCGCTCAAACAACATGCAAAGAAAAATATCGTCATGCAGTCACTTGAGAATGTTTTCTCGAACACATGAACTCTTCTAAAAAATGCTCGTAAATCTGTTATACGTTCATGATGTAAATCAAACTAACTCTGTCTGGTATGTAAGAGCCGAGTGTTGACATAGGAAACTATAATGAATTTCAATATTGAAAGGTTCAATATCAATGTAATATAATTCAAATTAAGTTGCGCTTTTAGGAGAATTTGAAAAAAATATGTATGTCAGCACGAACCTCGATTAGATAATTACTTGTGGTTTCTTCGTCAAGTAGATATAAATCTATAAAAAAATGTTATAATGAATATTTTAGAAGGCACTTCATACAAAAACTTTCAACTTCCTTCCATCCCGGATGTTGATGATAGTGAAACCCTATCATTTTGAAGAATCAAACGACAACAGTTTTTCTGTTAATTTCAGATCGCATTGTGAGACTGGGATATCTCTGTTCATCATAATGTAAGAAATTTGACAATTATTTCCCTAAATGAGCGACCGTTTGTATCTCCAATGGTGGATATTGTCTTTACCAATAGTCATTGTCCTCAGAACGACGATGCCTATTGAAATGATCGGTCTAGAATTGAACTAATGTGTGGTCCCGATAATGACTAAGTCTTGATTGTTTATCCTTAACAAGCTCGCAGTTCGCACTTTGCAGCATCCCATTTTCATTTCATCTTATGACCGCCTCTACAACTGCCGGCACAGTTTCCCCAAAGTGGTTCATTGCACGTAATTTATGGACAGCGTCTGCAGGACCTATCACCCAAATCTGCTCACAACAAATCCAGCGTCTGTCGGTCCACCAACCCCGGCAGACAGCCTCTCTATCGGCGTCTGTCGAACCCATCACCTTGACCGTCTTCACATTCAATATCTGCCATCCCCACACCCCCACACCCCTTCACCATCAGCCTCTGTTGGCCACGCAGACATCTTCTGGAGGCACCAGCTTATCATGCCAGCGCCGTTTTTCCGTCTCCCCAGGGGAAAACTATTGAGGTATTGGCACCACTAAGAGAAAAACGGGCGAAGGACGAGAATGTGGGGAGGAGGGAGGTTAGAAGAGAGTAAAGGGTGGTGGACACGAATGTGGTTAGGAGGGAGGTTAGGAGAGAGTCACGATCGGTGGACACGAATGTGATGAGGAGGGAGGTTAGGAGAGAGTCACGGGCGGTGGACACGAATGTCGTGAGGAGGGAGGATAGGAGAGAGTGACGGGTAGTGGACGAGTATGAGGCAAAATGGAGATCAGCAGAGAGGTTAGACGAGAAAAATGGGCATGAGACAAAAATTGAGGTTAGGGGGTGGCAATGATCGTATTTATATGGCCTTTGGGAGGGAATAAATAAGATTTATTACACAGCAGCATTAATACAACCTTTTCTCCCACACGCTCAAAAATTAGAATAGAAAAATCCCGCGAATGACGCCGAATATTGATTCTGACATGAATTGTTGTGTGCAAAAATACTTTTTCTCATCGGGTTTCGGTGCTATATATAC
>SDVV010018489.1:0-13747 GCA_016164225.1 Gammarus roeselii
ATATATAAATAGGGCATACTGCCAGATTCATATTTTATTCAATTATTATAATATTCATAAAAAGGTGAAACTTTTAGGCCGTGGAGATGTGGCGACATCTGGCACTTCTTTGAATGCAATCAACTCGTTGGATACACATTTACTGACCGTATTGCACTCCATTGTTGTTGACTAAATGAGTTAACAAGTAGCAGAGCGATTATCAAGTTACGGACTGATCAAAGATCTGGGCCAGCATAAATATAGAATTATTATTATCGCGACAGTTCGTAATTCCATGAACAGTAACTTTGATGGCAAGCAATTTTCTCTGACACACGAGGACACGCATTTTCCTCGAGACAGTTCACTCTGAGCTTCGAAGTGTTGCCAGAAGAAGGGTCAGCTCATTCCTGCAATCATTCAATAAAAAATTATGTAAGCTCATTAAAGATTCTAAATAAGGTATTATCTATTCAATTGAATTTTTGGCAAGCTCTGCAACATCTGGATAGACCCAACTTGGTTTGAAAATATCTGATGAGTCGACAACAATCCGTTAAACTCGACAACGCAACTAAGTCAAATTAGGCCACAGTTGCCTTTTGGGTCCATCAAGGTTCGATACTTGGCCCTCTAATGTTCCTGGTTTTTGTAAATGACATCCACTGTAAATTACCAAAAAATAAGCATAAATGTTAATGTACGCCGATGATGTTTGAATATTGCTTTCCCACTGTATTCCATGTTGGATGGAACACTTTTGTTCCCAAACTCCGCAAAAAAAAATCGATTTCAAATAAAGATTACTGATTGTCCACGCTCTAGTATTTTCTCACAATAACTACTGTTTTCAATATGGGGAAAATGCACCAAAACTCAAAGAGAGAAAGTGCAACATTGTATGAACTTTGCGGCAAGAATAAAATTCGATGGTAACCACTGAAAAAAAGACACCATAAGTTTACTCTTCGAAAAATTACAGTGGCTTAATATCGACAACAAACTGGCACTCCATGAGTCGATCAGAATTCATATAGGTCTTCTAGAAAAACATTCACCCGGCAGCCAAAGGCACATATATTCTCGAGGTGAAATGAACAATCGATTCACAAGAAATAATGATAGTCCGCACGCTGAACAAAGAAAACCAAAACTGCCTCTAGAGCTTTTTTCGATCACTGGACCATAAACCTGGAACAACCTCCCAACAAGCCTCAAGAATCTTGAATCCAACACGTGCTACAAGAATAGGCTTAATGAACATCTTTACCGATCAATTCAAAACGGTAACTTTGCCAACAAACACAAGCTAAATGCATAACACCAGTAACCAGAAAATGCATTCTGTTTATGAGCATGTCAGAAACTACCACCACTACCATAACTCTCAACATTGAGACACCATAAAATCATTTTTATCTGACTAGACATATGTTTTTTATGTTGCTACCGATTGCAATTGTCTCTGCCAATCACCATAAGTGTTAACTATGTTCCAAATACGAATTCAGTCTTTTTTCGAGGAACGATAGTCGGCTAATAACTTTGGCAACGGTTAACTCTATTTTAATATAATTCATTTAATTATTTCTAACAATTACCGTTCAATTTTCGATGGTACAATCATTGCCTTATAAGCTGATATTTGCTTTGTCTTCTATCACAGAAGTATATTTCTCCCACTCGTGTCTTCAAGCATTGTATTACTATTGATTGTCAATCATTTAATCATTTCCTAGCGATCTTAAAGTGTGTATATTGTATATTCAGTTGTTTGGTATGTATTTTTTGTATGAGTTATGTCACCTATTTACCACTTCATCAATAATACAATGGCTTAGACCCATTTTCACAATATGTTAGCTTTTCGATTTCTCAGCCTTATATTGTATTCATATTTTCTGTATGATTAATGTCGTCCATCCACATCTTTGACATCGTAAAATAAGGCAGACTACTCATTACAATATGTAAGCACATTTTGATGTCCCAACCCCATGTTCTCGGGACTCGAACCACATGCATGCGTGATTTTCCACCCCATGTACTTGTTATTTTCCACACCCAAGTATTTTGTTATTAATCCACTCTTAAGTGTTTCTTAGTTTTCAACCCCGCATGTCACTGGTTTTCCCAACGCTATGTAGTCGGAATTATTTTGTCTAATAGATATTTTCTGTATGTGCACGGATTATACTTTTTGAAATATTATTTCGCTCCATGTAATCCGAACCGGCGGCCCCTGGAGATGAGCTGTGACGAATTCAAAATGAACTCTCGTTTTCCTTAATTCAAATAGCGTGGTTGATGATGACGTTTTGTAGCATATGTTTAAGAATTTATTTATATTCTGAAAAAATGGAAACCCATTGCCAAACGATGGAAATAAACGATTAAAGAATAATATTTCAGATTGGAAACTGGTACAATGTGCAATTAGGTCCACATATTTCAGATGAGTACTACAAAGGTGAACATAGCTGCTATAGTGGGCTTAGTGTGAATTGAAAACTTTCAAATGTAGCTATTTGCGAGGAGTTGTAGAAAATAAACATTTAGATATTGTCTGGTATGATATTGTCAAGTCTAATGAAGACTTTTCGGGTCCCACATGAATAACTCGATACTATTGTACGTGCTTCGTGAGTAGGTATTCAAGTCTGTACACTAGGCTCAAGTCACTGAGGCCGAGCCTGTTAGGACGGGAATGGTGTATGAGTGGGACGACGAGTGGTGTCGTAGATTAAGAACCATTATACCCACCGGCAGTGGGAGATGTTCAGAAATTTTCATGCAATGTTCCCCACATTTACATCTTATTCTGAGCAGAATTGAATTGTTCAACATCAGCTCTTTTTGTGCAGATAACAGTGTCTGTCCGTGGTAGTGATGTGTTTTGATTGTGTCTGTCTGCTCTCGAATGCAGGCAGGGTAATGCGGTGAGCGGCTTACCAGTCAGTAACAGAAGAGCTTTTATGGAAAGTGGTCTAAATGCATAGCAATTGATACCAATATCGACTACTTTTCATAAAAGAACAACTGTTGTAGTTCTCGGGTGACGTGGTTGACCAGGCTCTAGAGCAGGTACTCCGGAAGGTCAGGGGTACCACAGTCAAGTACCGCTCTAGAGCATGCACATCAAGGGAAGCACAAAATTCAGGAGGATATCACAAGTAGTTCAGTAATTTCTTGATCTATACTAACTTCACTCACTATAATCGAATCTCACTTGGATATATATATACATATCTGATTATGAACGCTAGAATTTCATGATGTTATGGATAGCACTTCAATTTTACTAGCACCGGCTTTACGCACAAAAACATCAGAAAAGGTTGAGTGATATCGCGCACAATCTCTCGACAACGGCTGGACAAGACAATATATAGATACATATTTATGTATATATGTAATATATACATAAATATGTAGGGAGATAGACTGTGGGAATGGTTCGTGGTTGTTGTTCTGACTACCCTTTAGTTTGAGGGAGTTCGATTTTGGGGATGGTTTTGTGACTGGTCACGACTACTCCTTAGTTATTTCGAGTATGATAGAGGAAATCGTTTTTGTTGGTGTGACCCGACCATCTCTACGTGGAGTAGGGAGGGGTTGGATATCGCAAATCCACCCTTCCGAGCATCTGCATTTATCTGACATTTGCTTTCTCAATTTGTAATCATATTACCATCTGCATCCGCACATGCTCGATGATGATAATATGAAAATGTGTGATGGAAAATAAATAAAAAACAGCAAAAAATATATATTAGCAAAGTGAATATTTTAACCTCAAATTTGTGATATGATATATATGATACCTTTCATAACTTTAATTTTCTGGAGCAATATCGATGGGAATGGTAGGATTATGATCGTCACTTCGCAAATTATTTTCAATAGCATATCAGAAGCGACTGACAGCACTTTCACAAATGAAACAGAACATCAATCTGTACCTTTTGCCACCTTCAGATACATCGCCGCGTCCCCAAAGTCAGAGGGTGGTCGATGGCAGGAGAATCCGAACACTTATCCCCATACACTTTGAAATGAATCTATATATGCGATTACGTTGGATATGCATGAAAATTGTCTCACATCGCACATACAATGAATTGCAATATTTTTTTGTCCATATTTTGTAGTTCTAACATTAGCTAGAAATGATCGATTAAGCACCGATCTTCATTGTAAAGCTTTGTTTTGAAAAGAGCGCTACCACTGTAGCTTTCAGAAGGATTTGTGGTAACCGAAATGTTCTCAACCTCGCAGAATACGAGTCATATGCAACGGGAGGGAGTATTTTCGAACAATTTTCCATAGGCAATCGGATACATGGAGCATAATGAAAAGAATGAGTTAAAGTAATTGCTTATTAAGAAAAACATACAAGATTAATTTCTAATGGGATCTTAGTTTAACGGCTGACGAGGCTTATTGGAAAACAAATATCCAGTTGACTTGTGACCACGGGCCGCGTGAGACGTCCGAGCTGCTGGGGAATGTTGCAGAAAGTTTTTGTTTAAAAGAAAATAGGACGACTTTTATCTTCCTGAACGCGATCGTTTCTATAACTTCTGGGCACACCAAAGAAAACGTACATAAAATGGAAACAATAACCAGTAAAACTAATTGAGTGACAAAAGTGAATTGTTTGTTTTTATTTGGTCATTGAAAGTTTATATTTTTCATATCCTTGACAATTCAATTAATTGATCTAATATATCGCCGCCGGATCATGACGAACATGTGTCAGACTAGGATGTTACCTTCGAGGTGATCAGAAAGAGATTTAAATTTTCCCGCAAAATCAGGTATCTCTTGATAATGAACCAACCATGAGCAGGCTGAAGAACAACCTGATATTTTATCGCGATATCCACAATTTTTTTTCTCACTGTGCATGTATAGCCCCGAAATTTGCCTGTACCTATTTTCTCCCCTCTGTTAGCCCATTAACCCACTACGCCCCCATCCTTTCCCTCCCTTGTCGCCCCTTGGCCCCTATGTATCAAGGGTGTCGGCCATGATAATTATTACTGGTGATGTCGCCGTCAGCGGCCAAAGTTGAAACATTTACCTCGTTCCCTCCTGTCCCAACTTACGCTATTTGATGCCGGCTCTGGTCTCTTAAATCATGCGATGGAGGAGGAGGAGAAGAGATGTGGGGATAAGATCGGGGCCAATTTATCGCTTGCTTGGAATCCCAAGTTGGTGACAGCTTGGATAGTACATGCTTCCTGTATTTTCCTTCCATGCCACTGACTGAACGGGCGGCCTTTGTTCCTGTTCTGGAGTGGTCCTGCAATCACACCCCTGAATCTGTAAACCGTTGATCTTCATAAATTCAATGTAATAGCAAGCCCCGCAACAACGGATATTGCACAAAATGTTGAACCACCACATGAATTTCTTGTACAAAAAAAGCTCGTTTTCTCGTCTTAAGTTTTTTTGGCAAGATTTAAATATCTATTAACCATATTATCGACAGGTTACGTTCAACCACATTACGCAATTCATACACATCGTTTGAAATTTGTTAGCAAAAAATCGTATGTTATTCTCTATTTATAGGTTTATATCCATTAGTTGCAGCAACCAACAGCATCTGTGATGCCTACTCTGAAACCACCAAAAGCTTTATAAATCGGCACATGGCCTCGTACGCCATGCAGAAGTCTGAAGGACCGTCCGACTGTGAACAAATTCTTCCCAAACAGGGATCATTATCTCAAATTTTGATCCCAACTGTCCGAGATTAAGAAGTTAGTGTACAGATCGATGATGATACTCCTCACAAACGGGGATCTTTTGCATGAATCTGATTAGATTTGGGTTGATGAAATACA
Organism: Gammarus roeselii; assembly: GCA_016164225.1. Classification (NCBI taxonomy): domain Eukaryota; kingdom Metazoa; phylum Arthropoda; class Malacostraca; order Amphipoda; family Gammaridae; genus Gammarus; species Gammarus roeselii. The sequence continues at coordinate 5,838 of SDVV010018489.1, forward strand.
TCAAAACTGAATACGTGTACAGAAAGCAGAATTTCTTGAAGTCTAAATTTTTCAAAGAATTTACTGGAACGTAACAATTTCTTGTATAAAAGACCGGTAGTATGAATATCGATGCAGAGAGAGATAACAGAAATCCACGAGGCGTTGTTATACCAAGTTATTTATGTACAGGGCGTGTGCAGTTTTGTCTCTAAACTTTAAATTTAAGCAGTCTTCATGACCCGTAGCTTCCCAAACAAACGGTATTTTGAATATTTTATTTTCCGGTGTCAATTTTTCACCAAGTTGACACTTGAATAATATGGTCTAAGTCAGATTCTTATGACTGGCTTCCACATTGATTGGACAATTAAGTAACATTTTAAGAAATAATGTATTTCCTTCTGGTCACAATTGCTCAAAAGACCATTTTAAAGAGTTCAGATTGAATTCCCAAAAAGCAGAAACAGTCGCGGACATATTTAAAAAGGGTCAATAATTGATTAATATCGATTTGCAATCAAATCGGGAGTTCCAGCGATCCCTGAAACAGAGTGCACTCATCCGAAAAAATCCAAACCCCTTTCCCTGACGACTCAGATCACATCGGAAACCCGTTCTCGATTCCACGGCCTCGAGAACGGGTTTCCACGGCAGTACGGCCTATGCTTCTTAGTTACAAAATCAAAGATGAAAACAATAGTTTCTGAACTCACTCATGACCGGAGTGAGTGAATGTCTACAGCAAGGCATGGCAGGACTCAATTGCGTTCGATGGCTGATATTTATATACTTTCAAGTACAGAAATGGTTCTAAATCTGCAAACTTGCTTTCTAATTTAATCTGTTCCTTACTGCTAGGGACGTTACAGTGCAGTAAGACGGTTCGGTAGATGTCCGGTTGCAATCGTAGTTGACTGCTTGTCTTGCACCGGTCCCTGCACTGCCGATAAAACAATGAAGGGAATCGAAGTCGAAAAGCTTTGACCAACTGTTAGAAGGATTCTGTTGACAATTAGTTCTAGGACACCACACTTACCGAATTATTCAGCTGACGTGAGAGGACAACAAAACTGGATGAGGTGATGTCAACTCCCAATGTTAACCTTTAGGAAAAGAAGATATGATGGTCTCTTGTGTAGACGGTTCCAACGCTTTTCGATGATTATCGAACTGGAGGCGTTGGTTCCTGAGATGAGAGAGCAGCTGCAGGGAAAACAGAGACTGAACCAGGTGTATTATTTCATTAGAAAAGATTAGGCTTTTTAGTAAGCATCGTTTGCATTGGCCAAAATCACTGCATAAAATACATTAGAATCAATGCACTTTTCCCAAAACGTTTCGTATTTGCAATGAGGTGTTGTCGATTGAAAACTTTTACAATCCGGAGTAATAGACAATAAATGATCGACCTTTTGTAACTTCATCTGTTTTCAATATGTAACTGAATCATTTCTAATCCATTTCTAAATATATAAAGTGTAGATTATTTCATAATACAATTGTTGATTTCAATTCTTAACTGATTGTTAAACCATCCTAATGTAATGAAACATAAACGATATCCGCTGATGAAAAAAATATTCGAGCGACAATAATAATAACAAACACAATATATCGTGCTTTCAAATAGCCAAGCAATTTACATAGAATTGTTCCGAAAATCTCAATAAACCTGATCGTATAAATGGAGCTTGTAATCTATTGTAATTGAACATCTTTGCAAATCAAGGAAATAATGATTTCTTCAATTATTAGCACTCCCTACTGACGTATTCTCTGTACTCGACATTTGTCTCTGTTGATATTCTTAACCTGTCCACCCACGTCGCAAGCCCTTCCAAGGCTTGCGACTGTTCCCAGAGTGCGGCGACGGCACCTGTGGGAACAGCGAAAAGAGGGCTTTGGGAGGAGTTGGAATCTGGAAGAGTGGAGTGAATTGCCTGGCCTGGGAACGGCTCGATGAGGCTGGGTTAACGGGATCGGAATTTGGTTCACTTGAAGGAACGAAGTTAAAATATGTTGGCAAGTAGTTTTGAATCTTAAAACTGATGAATACGAGGAGACGGGGAAATGTGTTGAAAAAATGAAATGTATGTTATCGGTGAGTACTAAATACACTTAGGGAACAAAATCTAATTGATTCATCATGACCCATATAATCAATTGGGGTGCGTAAATGTCTTGCAGTAACGGTTTACAAGTGTTTACAAGTGCAGGAAGACATGAACAGGCCTATTGGCTCAAACTAGGTTGCCTTTTGATAGCAGGGGGATTCGTTTTGAAATCGATTTCTGTAGAACTTATCGAGCCGCGACTTAAACGGTGACCCCCGTATGGACGACGGCGATCCCAGTTTCCTTTAACTTTGGAACCATCAATTGATTTAATATTTCCAGATCACTGAAAAACATATTGGTTGGGAAGGTTTCCTAATACGTATAATACATTAAAAGAAATATGCTCGCTCCCTTATTGATGGTAACAAACTATTATTCTCATGATCGTTGTATCTGATAATTGAACGAATTTTAGAAAATAATAGGCAAGCCAAGTAGAAAATTTTATAGGAATAAATTGTCATTATTTTCTTCGAATGATGAAGGAGCGAATTGAAGTTGGCAAACGAGATCATTTAAATTGGTAGGATGACTCCATCAAACCAGACTATATCTAATTGATTGCCATTCCCCCACCAACAATGGGGTTATATTGAAGTAATATATCACGGGGCGCACTGGTTCGAGGGAAATGCAGCGAGCGTATTGGCAGTCGGAGAAGTGGGTAATCCTAAATGCGGTTTGATTTTATTCGAATGCATGTTGCGTTGCATCATCAGCGGTTACACGTGCCATTACTAAATCCAACGGCGTCGTGGACCCATCATCTTTATTGCTCCGAATCTGGCACTTCCATGCCAAGAGAAGCTGACTCCTCAAATAAATGTGAAAAAACTACTTATTATCCTATTCGAACACCTGTTTAAAGTGTATAACTCGGCAAGTGGTCATAAATAAGTGATAAAAACTCATTATTACTATGAAATTTTTTTTTCACTCATATCATCACATTGTTCTTTAAACATCTATCATCTTTAATGTTGAATACTCTTCCATAATCCCATTCATTCCTAGCCCCTGCGTACCTCGTATTACAGCCTGTCTGGCCCTTTTGTTGCATGCGATTCCTCTAGGCCTCTCATCATCGCGCCGTGGTAAGGACGGCGGCAAAGAATGTATGGCTGAGCCCTCAGCTGAGACGCGGACGCCAGTGCGGATAGGCCGTGAAAAAATGGAATTAAAAGATAGGATATTGTTAAAATGGCAGGATGAAGTTGAAATAAGTCGTGAAACGCCAAAATATTGATATGCGTATAGATAATTTCCGCTAACCCAATTTTCTCTTCATCAAAGCAATTCCAGCATCCAAACGAGGCTGCGATTACTTCTCATGTGAAGCCTACGAACTCCGTGAAAGGTAACCAGGATTTCAGATGCGCTGTTCTCCTGCGAGTATTTTACAGAACCAATTGCTATGCATGATGAAACCAGAAGGGCAATCTGCTAGAAGACGGCGATTCGCGTAAAGGCGAATCAGGACTGAATAAGAATAATGTATCTTTTTGAACGTTGCGGCTGATTCTTGTTAGGTATGAAAGCCTCTGATAAATCATACAAAAACATTGATCGTAATTATGTATATACACCAGATAAGGGAAGGCACTAGGTTTTTGGCATCAACAGCCACTTTTTCAACGTTGATGCATTTTTTTCATACCGAGAATGACCAGAAATTTGCAAATGAAATGTCTAAGAGAATTAGAAATTAAATTACGAAAGCCTATCGTTGTTTATAGATGCTCTCAACCCTTCCCGACGATGATCGTTTGAGAAGAGAAATCATTTTTCCAAACACATTTTCTGGAATAGCTTTTTACCATCAAGTCTGTCCTTGCATAGGTTATTGCTATGTTGGAGTCGCTTCGCATGTCCCAGTACGGCTGCAATATTGACCCTCTAAGCTTAATCTGTTGGGAGGTATCGCCCTGCAAGGTTACAAAGAGCCAAGTTCCCGTCGATTCTCAATCAGCAATACCAGGGAAGAATAACCTGTAATGGCGGATGTCTGTCTTGCATTGATGTTCGACAGCGCTAGAAACCCTCTCATGATCAACTTGAATACAGTGAGAATAAAAAACATGATTGTATCTCAACCAATCCTCACAGCGTGATTTTTCACTGCCAGTCCCAACACCGGGTTGTTTACTGCCGGACAACAAAGCCCCGACCTTTCCAATACCAATTTGTGAATGAAATAATTGGGCGGCTACTTCATTGTTAGTATTGAACTATTGAGGGACATTTATTGCTTTTGTCGGTAACATCTGACATTATTTCAATGATTCAGAGTCTCTTTTTTATCTAGAAGATTAAACCATCCACAGAGAAAGTGTTCGAACCTCACTTATTCCGCTCATCGAGATCGATGCACACTCCATTTATAATCACTAAATCTTCACTAGCGGACCGATTGTAATCGAAGAGATACGATTTTTATCAAACTAACTATGAATAGATTGTATTACTCTTGTGTTGCTTTGAACTGGCAATGTTTAAATAAATCCTTCGCCATGCGTAAACTATTACTTGTAATTTCAATTAATTATCTTCTTGAAGGTAATGGACACACCTCCATACAGAACACTCCAGTACACCCCATCACGACGACAAGTAGAGATTAAATTGTGTATTCTATTAACACTAAAACAAGAAACCACAACAAAATCTCAATGAAATTATGACTCTTATCTTACTTCTTTTTAGTAAACTAGTGGCATTTAAGAGGTGAGTGACTGCAAATGGGGGCGGTGCTTCGCCGAGTGCCTTATGGGGGCCGTGGTGGGGGGCGGCTCGGTGAGAGGGAATTGGGGGAAAATTTGTTACTTCTACGGGGAAGCGCTGGGTGAACGTGGAATATAAGGCTAGAATGTGAAAAGAGTGTGGTTAGTGAAGACAAATGAAACAGTAGTTTGCCTGTATTATTAATGAAGACTTTTACATTAGGCTGGATATTTTTTCCCCTGTTATTGCAGAGCACGTTTGAATATTTATTCTTCAGTTTGAAGGATTACATAAAAAAGTAATTCATATGGATAGAATTCATGTATTGTACTATTTTGTTCCACGTACACTCATAAACTTTGCATATTTTTGAGCAGCAGCTTTCTTCACGTTGAAATATCAGCATTCGAGGTGAGTTCATCTTTATAAGCCCCAACACTCCTGCAGAGATCAATCAATGTCTGCGAGACAAATATGCTTTTTATATATTATAGGATTGGTGGACGATGAAGTATCACAAGAACAATGCAAAATAAAATTCGTATATTGTCGCCTAAATAAATAAAGTCGCAATAGATCGCTACCTGCCTGATTTCAGTCCCAAACGTCGGGTTTCAAGTAACCATGGGCTCAGATTTGAAGGGTTGCAATAGCTTGCTACCAGTCCCCAACGTTGGGTTTCAAGTAAACAAGGGCTCAGATTCCAAGGGTTGCAGTGCTCATTCTGGGGAAAAAACAGATCGTTTACATTGGGATTGCTGCACATCGACTTATCATTTTAACTGAGAGGGGGAGGAGCTTAGGATTGAGCAGAAACAACACCGAACAGTAATAAAAATGATCATGAAAAATCATTGATATATCGGACATGAAAGTAATAAGAAAATGATTTATATAAACACATCTAGTAATACACTACCGAACCCTAAGGGATATTTTTCGATTGTTAGAATTTGAGGGATACACACTTACAAAACGAACTCATGTTCCGCCGAACTCGTCGCTACAACAACTTTATTCACCCACCTGTGAAATATTTCGTTTCGGAAGGAACGTGAAAACTTTGCCACTGTTCGAATTTGAATTACATAAACTTATACACAAACTAATTTGAGGCTCAATGCGTCGCCACATGACTCTTTCCTCCCGCCCGGCGTCTCACCAAAGCTCACGACAACATCCAACTTCCACACTTTCCTCGCGGTATTCCACAAGCTCCCCTTGTTCCTCGTCGCAGGCCCAATCTTCCAACATCAATAAACATTTGAGTAGTTAGCTCAGCACTCACAATATACTACTCTCGGGAGCCAATTCAAGACCATCTTCCTAGAACCTCCTGATTGCCACCTTAGAGAAGACTGAACACTTTGAATATTTTAGTTGAACCTTGATTCACACAAATAGCTTATTATGAATATCTACTTAATCATGTCTGTGGTTGTTGTTGAAAATCTATTCCATTGTTGACAATTCATGAATTCATTTTTTTCTAGATAAACTCGTTAATGGACTCAAAAGAGGGTAAATGTAAGCTACAGTAAATCATGATGATATTTTATAATTATTTAGGTGTATGCTTAAGTCGATTAAATGACGACCAGTAATACTTTCCGTCAACAGATAATCCTTGTTCCTCCTTTCCTGCCATGCACTGTCGGGAACTTGTCAAGATTTTTCTTCCACATCATCTAGCACTTGTCGTGCTCGATTTGATGTCTTCACTGTGTCTGTTTGCTCATGTTCATACGTCATTTAGAGTGATAGCTACAACCAGAGTATATCAGAGTATTATTATTTATTTCCCCTATTGGCACTGCGACACCTATGAAGACTTCACAAGGAACGCGGCCTTCGATGATAGCTGTATTTGAAAATAGAATGACATCCTTGAAAGGACCGCGCAATGATGTAATGTCACTACATATTGAATCGTTTACCGAGCTATTTAATTACATCTCGCATATTGAATCGTTTACCGAGCTATTTAATCACATCTCGCATACCGAATCGCTTACCGAGCTATTTAATCACATCTCGCGCATTGAAGCTATTTAGTAAATTTTGCATTTCAATCGTACACTTAGCTAGCTATTTAATCATATTTATCAAATTGAATCGGTTACCGAAACATTTAATTCCAGCTCACATATGTTAGATGGCTCTTTCACGTCTGTTCGTTACTCGTATGGTACTGCGGATAGATGCGTTCAACATCGTAAACGCTCCGGTGCTAATTTCCAACGTGTCCTAAAGATGTTGTTGGACTCATTTAAAAACAAGCATCATATGCGTACACGAGCTGCCAACTCAACTGAATGCAAAGTAGCTCATTGAGACAACTCTTGGAATGAATGTTCTAAATTAATTATCTTAGGCGATCAATATTTGAAATGGTCAATGACGATCATCGATGATGTCTAACGATTAACTGAACGATCATCTTGGCGATCATTTTAACGATCACCTACACGATCATCTTGATGATTATCTTGATGACCATCTTAACGATAATTTCAACGATCATCCGAACGATCGTTTGAACGATCAACTAAAGGATCTACTCATCGATTGCCTTTACGATCATCTGAAAGGTCTTAACGATCTTCGCGATGATCGTCTCAACTATCATATTAACGATCAAAACGAGTGAACGGTCATCCTAATGAGAATCTACAACAGATAGATATTCCAAATCATTGATACAAATTTACGATCGATCAAAGTTGGAGTAAAATTACGTTTTTTTAATGCGTCCTTTCCTATTTCACTATTGCCAGGAGGACGCAATATTCTCTAACTTGTTATGGAAACACCGATTACTTCACAGCTTCAAAATTGCCATAGCCCGTCTACAAATTGTAGGACTTGGGAGTCGATATTTTCATCTCGTCTGAGTGGGGGTGAGGTCTAAACTAATCGAAATCGAATCAATTTTTATCGTCGGCATGGTAATACCCAGTGCATGTTAATATCAAAGACACTGAGCTACATCAATACGCCCTGGCAGATGGCTTGAGTTCTAGGCTTGTGCAGCGCGCTCTGTTTGTATTAGTGCACGGTCTGATAGCATATTAATTAGCCTTTATCGGT
>SDVV010018490.1:0-13747 GCA_016164225.1 Gammarus roeselii
GGGGTAGAACTAGTCGACACTGGGGTAGAACTAGTCGACACTGGGGTAGAACTAGTCGACACTGGGGTAGAACTAGTCGACACTGGGGTAGAACTAGTCGACACTGGGGTAGAACTAGTCGACACTGGGGTAGGACTAGTCGGCACTGGGGTTGATCTAGTCGACACTGAGGTAGAACTAGTCGACACTGGGGTAGAACTAGTCGACACTGGGGTAGAACTAGTCGACACTGGGGTAGAACTAGTCGACACTATGGTAGAACTAGTCCTCACTGGAGTTGAACTAGTCGACACTGGGGTAGAACTAATCGACACTGGGGTAGAATTAGTCGACACTGGAGTAGAACTAGTCGACACTGGGGTAGAACTAGTCGACACTGGGGTAGAACTAGTCGACACTGGGGTAGAACTAGTCGACACTGGGGTAGAACTAGTCCTCACTGGAGTAGAACTAGTCGACACTGGGGTAGAACTAGTCGACACTGGGGTAGAATTAGTCGACACTGGAGTAGAACTAGTCGACACTGGAGTAGAACTAGTCGACACTGGGGTAGAACTAGTTGACGCGGTGTTGTGGCGTCCGAACAAGTTATTGACATGTCAGTTCAGGTTAAAGACACGTCGCCTCGATTGAGTTACACTCCAAAAAGTTCTAAACACGTCGAAGCGTGCAGCGACGTCCCAACAATGATTGACATTAAACAAGTCAACACGGGTCACACACACTCGAACTCGAGATCAGGACGCGTCTAAGCATGTTCCAAGGCCTGCTCACAAATGAATACGTCACTATCGCATGCAAACAAATTAAAGTTTTGTCGACACAAATTGTTAACGACAGCCGAGGGAAGTGGACTTAGTATCAAAAGGCGAGCCTAATTTATCTTTGTAAATAATAAACTTATCAACTAATCCATCTAATTGCCAATCGTAGTAGTTGTCGTGGACGTTGACTATTGTGTATTGTTCGGGTGTTTAGTAATATACAAGTATACAATACGTACAATAGTTTTCAACATTGCGTTGTTTGTATATGCTTTCTTCCAACTTTATCAGGGTAGCGTTAAATACCGAATAGCACTATCAACAATGCATCGTTGCTTGCAGTACAGTTTTTGTAAAGTAGATCCTTGGTCTGTTAATATGGCCTGCTATCCAGCTTACGTGCATAGATCATTTCTAGAGAACATACAAAACTGAAATTCACGACATGATATTCCATACTTATTTTGTAGTTAGCAAACCGCTGTTGTAAATGATGCGGGTCTTTGAAGTACTTCTTAATATTTTAACATTTCTCAGCTCTCGTTATCGGTCAGCCTTCACATTATCTATACATGTGATCGAAAGCTTATCTGCTGTCAACTGCCCTCCTCAAACATCATATTTCCAGCGCCCAACTCTCCCCCTTCTGCATACTGCGCGTCACACAACACAAGATAAGCGCAGAAGGAATGAACAGAGCAATACGGTATTAATTGTGTTGTTGAACTGTGGGTAAAGTCAGACAGCCTCACTAGTCTAAGCGCACGAGTAATGCATCTATCCGTAATACTATAACTGACGGTGCTCGACAAGGACGAGGGTACTAAGAACGATGGTACCAAGGACGAGGGTACCAAGGACGAGGGTACCAAGGACGAGGGTACCAAGGACGAGGGTAGCAGGGACGAGGGTACCAAGAACGAGGATACCAAGGACGAGCGTACCAAAGACGAGGGTAGCAAGAATGAGGGTAGCAGGGACGAAGGTACCAAGGATAAAGGTACCAAGGACGAGAGTACCAAGGACGAGGGTACCAAGAACGAGGATACCAAGAAAGAGGGTACCAAAGACGAGGATAGCAAGGACGAGGGTACCAAGAACGAGGAAACCAAGAATGAGGGTACCAAGGACGAGGGTACCAAGGACGAGGGTACCAAGGACGAGAGTACCAAGAACGATTGTACCAAGGACGAGGGTACCAAGGACGAGGGTACCGAGGACGAGGGTAGCAAGGACGAGGGTACTAAGAACGAGGATACCAAGGACGAGGGTACCAAGGACGAGGGTAGCAAGGACGAGGGTACCAAGAACGATGGTACCAAAGACGAGGGTACCAAGGACGAGGGTACCAAGGACGAGGGTAGCAAGGACGAGGGTACCACGAACGAGGATATCAAGGACGAGGGTACCAAAAACGAGGGTAGCAAGGATGAGGGTAGCAGGGACGAAGGTACCAAGGATGAGGGTACCAAGGACGGGGGTATCAAGATAGAGGGTACCAAGGACAAGGGTACCTAGGACGAGGGTACCGAGGAAGAGGGTACCGAGGAAGAGGGTACCTATGAAGAGGGTACCAAGGAAGAGGATAACAAGAACGAGGGTACCAAGGTCGCGGGTACCAAGATGGAGGTTATCAAGGATGAGGGTACTAAGGACGATGGTAACAAGGACGATGATACCAAGGACGAGGGTATCAAGAATGAGGGTACCAAGGACGAAGGTACCAAGGACGAGGGTACCAAGACCGATGGTACCAAAAACGAGGGTACCAAGGACGAGGGTACCAAGAGCGAGGGTACCAAGGACGAGGGTACCAAGAACGAATAAACCAAGAATGAGGGTGCCAAGGACGAGGGTACCAAGGACGAGGGTACCAAGGACGAGGGTACCAAGGACGAGGGTACCTAGGAAGAAGGTACCAAGGAAGAGGATACCAAGAACGAGGGTACCAAGGTCGAGGGTAGCAAGATGGAGGTTATTAAGGATGAGGGTACTAAGTACGATGGTAACAAGGATGATGATACCAAGAACGAGGGTATCAAGAATGAGGGTACCAAGGACGAAGGTACCAAGGACGAGGGTACCAAGAACGATGGTACCAAAAACGAGGGTACCAAGGACGAGGGTACCAAGAGCGAGGGTACCAGGGACGAGGGTACCAAGAACGAATAAACCAAGAATGAGGGTACCAAGGACAAGGGTACCAAGGACAAGGGTACCAAGGACGAGGGTACCAAGGACGAGGGTGCCAAGGACGAGGGTACCAAGGACAAGGGTAGTAAAGATTAGGGTACCAAGAACGAGGATACCAAGAACGAGGATACCAAAGACGAGGGCAGCAAGGACGAGGGTAGCAGGGACAAAGGTACCAAGGATGAGGGTACCAAGGACGAGGGTATCAAGAAAGAGGGTACCAAGGACGAGGGTACCAAGTACGAGGCTAGCAAGGACGAGGGTACCAAGAACGAGGATACCAAGAACGAGGGTACCAAGGACGAGGGTAGCAAGGACGAGGGTACCATGAACGAGGGAACCAAGAATGAGGGAACCAAACACGAGGGTACCAAGGACGAGGGAAGCAAGGACGAGGGTACCAAGGACGAGAGTACCAAGAACGATGGTACCAAGGACGAGGGTACCAAGGACGAGGGTACCAAGGACGAGGGTAGCGAGGACGAGGGTAGCGAGGACGAGGGTACCAAGGACGAGGATACCAAGGACGAGGGTACCAAGGACGAGGGTAGCAAGGAAGAGGGTACCAAGAACGATGGTACCAAAGACGAGGGTACCAAGGACAAGGGTACCAAGGATGAGTGTAGCAAGGACGAGGGTACCAAGAACGAGGATACCAAGGACGAGGGTACCAAGTACGAGGGTACCAAGTACGAGGGTAGCAAGGACGAGGGTAGCAGGGACGAAGGTACCAAGGATGAGGGTACCAAGGACGAGGATATCAAGCAAGAGGGTACCAAGGACGAGGGTAGCCTAGGAAGAGGATACCAAGGAAGAGGATATCAAGAACGAGGGTACCAAGGTCGCGGGTACCAAGATGGAGGTTATCAAGGATGAGGGTACTAAGGACGATGGTAACAAGGACGATGATACCAAGGACGAGGGTATCAAGAATGAGGGTACCAAGGACGAAGGTACCAAGGACGAGGGTACCAAGAACGATGGTACCAGAAACGAGGGTACCATGGACGAGGGTACCAAGAGCGAGGGTATCAAGGACGAGGGTACCAAGAACGAATAAACCAAGAATGAGGGTATCAAGGACGAGGGTACCAAGAACGAGGGTAGCAAGGACGAGGGTACCAAGAATGAGGATACCAAGGACAAGGGTACCAAAGACGTGGGTAGCAAGGACAAGGGTGCCAAGAACGAGGGTACCAAGAACGAGGGTACCAAGGACGAGGGTAGCAAGGACGAGGGTGCCAAGAACGAGGGTACCAAGAACGAGGGTACCAAGGACGAGGGTACCAAGAACGAGGGTACCAAGGACGCTGGTACCAAAGACGAGGGTACCAAAGACGATGGTACCAAGGAAGAGGGCACCAAGGAAGAGGGTCCCAAGGAAGAGGGTCCCAAAGACGAGGGTAAGATGACATCAGAATTACCCTAAATTGCTCGAGTGCATGTACAGTGTGAGTTAGGAATGCAACGTGTTTCAAGAGGTTCATTCCCTTGTTCAATTTCATCCCTTGTTGAGTAACAACAGCGCTAAGGTTACATCGATCATCCTAATAAAGAAGAATCAGTGAATTACCAATTTACGAACTCAGTCTACTGACAAGGGTTTGGGAGCTCGAGCATTACTGGAGCCGAAAGCATTCATGTGATCTTTGGAGGAGACGTATTTCCATCGTGTCTTCTCCGCTCACCGTATCGAAGTCCGTGCTCAAGATCTGTGGTTTGAGTGTGGTCTCACCGTGGTGTGCAGGATCCACCCACACATTGTGGATAAAGCTTAGCGTATTCGGACAGGTGTGCTAGTGGAAGATGCTTGTATTCTTTCCCGATCTGCTCACGAGGCACTGCAGCAGTTACGGGCGCGAGTGAAGGCGAATGCGGTAAAGTACCGTAAACAGGATGCGGACACGACTTACACAATTTATCGCCCTGGATAACCTCGCTCAACGAAGTTTTCCGATTCAGTGACCGTCCGATGATGTGATTCTGTTGTATAACATCGAGGGGTTAGAAAACTATGTGATGATATAGAAGTACAGCATCGCGGGGTTAAAATACTATGTGATGATAGATCAGTATAACGTCGCGGGGTTAGGAGACTATGTGATGAAATAACAGTACAACATCGCGGGGTTAGAAGACTATGTGATGATAGATCAGTATAACGTCGCGGGGTTAGAAGACTATGTGATGAAATAACAGTACAACATCGCGGGGTTAGAAGACTATGTGACGATATAACAGTACAGAATCGCGGGGTTAGAAGACTATGTGATGATATAACAGTACAACATCGCGGGGTTAGAAGACTATGTGATGATATAACAGTACAACTTCACGGGGTTAGAAGACTATGTGATGATATAACAGTACAACATCGCGGGGTTAGAAGACTATGTGATGATATAACAGTACAACATCGCAGGGTTGGAAGACTATGTGATGATATAACAGTACAACATCGCGGGGTTAGAAGACTATGTGATGATATAACAGTACAACTTCGCGGGGTTAGAAGACTATGTGATGATATAACAGTACAACTTCGCGGGGTTAGAAGACTATGTGATGATATAAAAGTACAACTTCGCGGGGTTAGAAGACTATGTGATGATATAACGACAATGCCGACACTTTAGTTGAGGTGAATCAATTTTATCTTCAATAATGTCATAGTACAATGTCGTCGAAGGGCTACTTGTGTAACTACTGGGCTGTGTACAACACTTTTCACTTATTACGCGTTTTGCTATTTTGGGGCATAAGTTCTTTGTGCAAGGAATAATGTATTTTGGTGGAATATAAATTAATATGGCTACAAAATCGTAACTTTGGGTTGTATTTGTTTCTTGCTCACGGTAGGTTTGGCCTCAGATTAGGGATAGGAGCAGAAGGCTCGACTGGAGGTTAAATTGTTTCTCTGCTCTAGTGCTCAAATTTTGTTTCTCCATGTAACAAAGCTAATGCACTAAATTGTTTCTGTAACCCATCATGTTGTTGTAAATGTGTTGCTAATGGTGCGTTTATATCCTGTAATTCTTTATCGTCTATAACTTCTCATCTCCCGTCATCGAGCGCTCAGACGTCGTCACGCCATCTCTGACTGGGATGACCAGCTTATCGTTGTTGACGTGTGGATTGCGGGTGGGGAAAACTCGTGACCCACTCAGATTATCAAATTTATTCGAACCCAGAAGTCGATATCGTGACATAAAGAATGATATTGGATAACAGTTTAATTAACCGGGGCCTGATGACTGTAGTAACCTATAAATAGGAAGTATAGGCTGGCTCTAGAAGACATATGAGTGTCTTCTTTGTTAGGGAAGGCAGTATCAATGAACAATAAAGCTTATCAATGACTACACATGGGATGTCTTCAGTATTAACATGGTACACACATAATGAAGGGTAGCTAAGGGTGCGAGATGAAAAAACTAGGCTGATCTGCCGAAGGAGAAGATTTAGAAACAACTAAAACAAATCACGCTACTCAATAACTCATTAACTCGTTAAATGAATTCATACCGGGAACTGAACACATACGTAATAGCCAATAAAATATTAACATTTGTTTGTTGGCCGAAAATAAGTACACAACCAAATGCTTTATTGAATTATTATTGGAATAAATTACTCTGATTGTAAATTCGATGTGAAATTTAAGTATTGGTAAAGATAATAAATGCACAAACTCAAAATTTAGGCCCGACCATAATAACAATAACTCAAACAGAATCTTCAAACTGAAAGACAACTTCGAAAAAGTCAATTAAATTTCAACGAGATACCCTCTATTCATTCACAATAGTACACCCACCAAGCCCCGATCACTAACCATGGCCCGATTACCCACTATGGCCCGATCACTCACCACGGCCCGATCACCCACCATGGCCCGATCACCTACGATGGCCCGATCACTCACCACGGCCCGATCACTCACCACGGCGCGATCACCCACCATGGCCAGATCACAAACCATGGCCAGATCACAAACCATGGCCCGATCAATCACCATTGCCAGATCACTCACCCCGGCCCGATCACCCACCATGGCCAGATCACTCACCACGGCCCGATCACCCACCATGGCCCGATCACCCACTAAGGCCCGATCACCCACCTTGGCCCGATCCTTGACCACGGCCTGATCACCCATCATGACCAGATCACCCACCAAGGCCCGATCACCCACCATGGCCAGATCAATGACCACGGCCCGGTCAAACTAAGGCAAGTCGCTAACTGTTAGTGAGGACAATTATTAAACCCTCTAATGTAATGAACTCCAAAGTGTACAGTAAAATCATTAAATTGGTCTCAAAATTTTCGAGTATTACAACCTCAACTATGAATTCAGTCCGAGTGGCTCATTAATACGGTGGAAAATGGAAAATTTAATATAATTATGATAGGTAAAGTGGAATGAATACTTTGTGCTGTCAACACAACATATCCTCTGTTAGTCACACGGCTACATCGTGTCATCTATCCTGCCCTCCTCAGATCCTCGGTTTCATTCCTAAAACATTTGATACAATGCATATGTATGTAACGGTGAGGTACAGTGGCAAATTGAACAAAATGGACTAATAGTTTTCGAGGTGTCACCTCGAGAGGTTGACGGTTAATGACGTCATGAGCCGACTACTGCAAGAGGGGATTTCTCGAAAACAGTTCGTCCAAAAATTCTAAACTATTCACCTTATCTCTTCGTCGCTCGTATCTACAGTACATCCATAGTTTTTCAACGTGACACGTGGGCTTTACACGTATATCTAGCGTCCCTTGATGCGCCTCCACACGACGCTACACCTTACGTCAAACACGGAGAAAAGTTAGCCATTGAACAGACAGGTGGTTACACACTCATTTGATTGGTGGGTTTGAATACGAAGGATGAGTTTTGTGCTCCTGAGTACTTAGTACAGTCAAACAATTTCACGAATTCCATCGGTAATGCATCTATCCGCGGTGTTATTTTATACTGACAGTGTTCAACAACGATTGGGGTTTGACAGCACCAGAGTTTCCCTCGAATGGTCGAGTGCGCGTTCAATGTGGGTGAAAGTCATTTCCAATTTGGAGATTCTTTGAATATATAGCTTGGTACAGCGTAGCTGCCCCCTAATAGGCTTTTTTACGCACTGCGTTTATGGACCGGCCTTGGTCCATTTAAGAGACCGGCCAGAATGTCTCACACGTGGTCAGGTTGGCTCAAACATACAACCTTCAGCTTCCAACTGAAGTCTAATGTGAGGAGAGGCCTCACTCGGCCACCGAGCTGGCTCCGTTCGACTATTTAAAAAGATGACAGTTTATGCAAATTATTTCAATCTTGAATAAAATGTGCGTCGAGGTTACAGAAATTCACGGCACAAAAATATGTAATCTCTAAACTAAAATAAATATTGTATCTTATTTACCAACAGAAGAATAAGTTTGCAAATCACGCATTCATTGAAAAGCTCCTACTGACCTGATGAGTTAGATAGTCCTGATCAGCCTGCCTGTTCAGGCTATAGAAGCCAAGCGATCGCAAACGTAGCGCTTTGTAGTTATAGCTGGATGACGGTGATAACATGCACCGCTTTCCGGGTTACCTGGAATGAGTTTCATGGCGCTAGCAAAAAGAAAACACGAGGAAACATTGTAATTGGTTTAAGATGTCAATATCACTCTAATGCTTCTAAAATAAATACACCAAACACGTATTTGTCACTTTCCAATACATCACAAGAATTGATCAGTCTAATTTTCAATGAACTCGTCATTGTTATCGAATTTTCTTTTGCTCCTTCCTGTACGCAAGAAGAACAGGTCCAGAATTTCAGGGGTCCCCGGAACATGGAACTGTGTAGTCGAGAAGTGCCTTCCCATCCGTGAATATCTAAAATTCCTAGATTGCAGTCCTCCCAACAGTGCTTTACCCATGAGCTTTCTAAAACGGGGGGTGGGGGTGAAAACGTAACAATTATGTGTTCTCACGTAAAATTGAATAGTTGTTTTTATAAATAATTTGTTGATTGTTTAAATAAATAATTGTCCATAATGCCTCATCGGGACTAGTACTAAATTGTGTTGAAGATCCCCTTCCATTACCTATACCCAACTCCTTCAACAGGAAGGAAGAAGATATCGTTCCAATAAGACTTCTTCGCCCATCATATTAAAGTATTTGCAGAAGATCTGTGGTTAGAGTGTCACTACTAGACCCACGCCCGCATTGTGGATAAAGCTTTGCGCATTTAGACAGATAGGGTAATGGGAGATGGGGAAATCTGAGGTGGGGAAATGGGAGGTAGGGAAATAGGAGGTGGGGAAATGGGAGGTGGGGAAATGGGAGGTGGGGAAATGGGAGGTGTGGAAATGGGAGGTGGGGTAATGGGAGGTGGGTGAATGGAAGGTGGGGTAATGGAAGGTGAGGTAATGGAAGGTGGGTAATAGAAGGTGGGGTAATGGAAGGTGGGGTAATGGAAAGTGGGGTAATGGAAGGTGGGGTAATTAAAGGGGGGAATAATGGGAATCGGGATAATGGAAGGTGGGGTAATGGAAGGTTGGGTAATGGAAGGTGGGGTAATGGATGTTGGGGTAATGGAAGGAGGAGTAATCAAAGAGAGGGGGGGGGGTAATAGAAGGTGGGGTAATGGAAGGTGGGGTAGTGGCAGGTGGGATAATGGAAGGTGAGGTAATGGAAAGTGAGGTAATGGAGAGTGGAGTAATGGAAGGTGAGGTAATGGAAGGTGGGGTAATGGAAGGTGGAGTAAAGGAACGTGGGGTAATAGTAGGTGGTGTAATGCAATGTGAGGTAATGGTAGATGGGGTAATGGAAAGTGAGGTAATGGAAGGTGGGGTAATGGAAGGTAGGGTAATGGACGGTGGGGTAACGGAAGGTGAGGTAATGGAAGGTGGGGTAATGGAAGGTGGGGTAATGGAAGGTGAAGTAATGGAGAGTGGGGTAATGGAAGGTGAGGTAATGGGAGGCGTATGCATTCTCCGCCTATATGCTCACAGTTCTCTCTATAGACTTAGTGATCATTTATGCTGTCCATTTGTGATCCCCGGATCACTTCGCTTGTTGGATATTTAAGTTCCAACGACCGTTCGATGTCGCGATTTGGATACACAGCATCGGGGGATTAGATGAACGTATTTGATAATAAAAAAAATATTAACACATTTCATTATGCGATTCCTTGAATATTGGCATAGCACTACGCTACCGAGGGGCTTCAAGAGTAACAACTTATCAGTTTTTTCACCAATTTAAGGCGTAAACCATTTGCTAAGGATGATATTGATTTCTGATGCACTATGGTAGATGGTATACTATTTTGCACAAGAAATGGAGCAAAAAATGATTGTTTGCTAACTATTGAAACTCGTTGCCGTATTTGTTTCTCGCTTAATCTCGCTTGAAGGGCGCTCACGATTGGATACATGTTTGCTGTGGTTGGGGCTGTGAAGTTCCTTGGACGAATAGCGTGCAAAAAATCTCCAAAAGAAACCATTTAAAATTTGCCAAAGTAATGCTTACAAAAAGAATAAACTCAAAGATTGCAGAATCTTCACAAGTAATTGACATAATCTACCATGCAATACAAACTATAATTTTGCTCTAGAAATACGGAATTAGTGGGGCACCACGATGTTCTCTGCTGCAGTCGCAACTTTGTTTCGAGAAGAAACGCATGCATAGAGCATTTTTTTTTCAAGAGGCACATAGCTGTTCGAGGTGAACGCCTCAAACGTCTAGTAACTCCATGGGCAACTGTATGAATATGTTCTTGGCATCATGTGAAAGATCCATTCAATAAATTTGAATTTCTGAGTGTTTAATATTTGTGAGTGTTTATGTTTGTCAGTAGTTTCCACCAAATGTTGGGCAATTGGAAGCTGTTTATTCTATGATATATATTTTTCAACTAATTGACGATGCAATGTATTTCCATTAGTAATGCAAAGTGAAAAAAAAACCTAAGGCAGATAGATCTAAGAAAAAATAATATTTGATTCATAATGTTTTCTTGTATCAGAATTACGACAGGGTTTGATTCATCCTCCCCCGTTTCCGAATCAAGCTGATGTGCCGTACATTATAATAATTATAATATTATAATGATGCTTCTCACGCATAGAGACAGACCTATAGTGTACTAAAGTTTGTAAATCAGTATTTATGGTTATATTCACTGATCGCAGGATTGCACTGATATATCACTACCTGTTGTGGTAAAAGATTTATTGGCACCCATCGTTGATTTATAAACAAAATGGAGATGTATAATCATTGATGACATTTAGTTTGATTATTCACGAGTATGAAACATGGTGATGGCGAACTCTGCTATAAGCATGGAGTATTTCAGAGTCGGTATACCAGGTATTTGCGTGCAGGGCACTCCGTGAAATAGTGTTCTCAGAAAGAGACAGTAGCGGCGGTTTGAATTCATTTGTGTAAACATTCACAAGTTGCAATCATTACATTTGCCTAACTGCTATCTAAAACATGAGTCTCAGACAACATGTATTTATGAAGGTTTCGTAAAAGATTTTGTATTCAAATCCATTTGATCATAGCAGAGTGCAGCAGGAAGGTAGTCGAACAACAAATGGAGAGTCGGTTTGTGTTGCAGGGCAACACCCTCTTGGTTTGAACGGAGCGCCGCGACGCGGTGCACGCAGGTACTATTGTAGCTTCTACTCTCCGTCGTTGTCAGACGCCGCCACACGACCATCTCCTGACAGCTCTTTAGGTTTTTATCCTGTATTGTACAGCATATTTTTTCCGAAAATTAGGTATAATGCAATATGAATATTATTTCGGGGCCAATGTATTGGGCATTGCTGAGAATGTATGTTAGTGGGACGGCAGAACGTGAATCAATTCCTGCGTGTTGCTACAGTACCTGGTGGCCGGGCCGGCACTTAGTATACACGAGCTGGCAACTCTCCTGTCGTCGCGCTCAGCTGATCCTCTACTGAATTTTTTATTGTTCTTCTAAAGAGCGTTCATGTGCAGTAAATCGCGTCTTCGCGTAGTCAGATGAGCAAGTGATTTTTCTGTACATTTATTCCAAATTTTGACCACCTCTTCGTCACCATTGCATGATTTTCGTACTGAGCAACAAATTGCATATCCTCGTAACATCCACTTACCATTTAAAAGAAGCCTATAAATCCATTCACTATCAGATTGAAACTATGATTTGCGTTGCCATCATAATTTCTTCCACGTGAACGCTACCGACTTGTCCTATAACACCGAAGCAAACAGTCCTTAGCTAAAATCAACAACTTTATGGAACAACACGCTCATACATACAGTACCCACTAGCATACCATCAATCCATGCAAGCCCACCTTGAAAGTAACTATATGGCATCATTCTGCAAGTACAAGTCTGTTTTTTTAAATCATCTCGCTGCTGAGTCCACTTGACGAGGTCTGTGCCGGCTCGAGACCACCGACGCTTGGAAGTTGAGCTCATCCTACATCCACCATGCCTGACCCTAGCGTGCTCCACGTCACCAACGCAGTCTAAATTAGTCAATAACATCAGAGGGAAGTTACTTATTGTAAAGTCTCATTGCTAAGAGTTCGCATTTGTACACTTTTTAAGGAGGTGTTCAAATGTGCCATTTTAGTGCCACCTACAGTATCTGTACAACGTGTACCTATGAATGATAAAACTGTGTTGCTCTATCAAACGGCGACGATCGACCATTAGAGTTAGAGTAGACCTTGATGGAGTTGTATAATTTCTTAAATCATGATTTTAGTTGACGTATACAACAGAAAAGTAATGAACAGTTGATGGGCCAGGACGGAGTTTTGGTGCTTTGAAATGTAGTCCAAGGCGTGTACTCATGTATCATCTGAGCCTTGCAGGGACACACAGTAGACTATCTCGTCACAACTGACGTGGACGAAGGTTACCATAAAGCAGAAAAAGGATGTTTGCCTTTCGAGGACCACTTAATCAATTGTAGTCCTTCTGTTTGAGTGATAAACAGAACCTGATCATCTCAAGACCTGAAGATCAAGTCCATCTGTATGAGTGATTAACAGAACCTGTCCACCTCAAGACCTAAACACCAAGTCCTTCTGTCTGTCTGATTAGCAAACTTGTCCACCTCAAGACCTAAACACCAAGTCCTTCTGTCTGAGGGATTAACAGAACCTGTCCACCTCAAGACCTGAACACCAAGTCCTTCTGTCAGAGTGATTAACAGAACCTGTCCACATCAAGACCAAAAGACCATGTCCCTCTGTCTGACTGATTAGCAGAACCTATCCACCTAAAGACCTAAACACCAAGTCGAGAATCAACTCATTCACGCTCATCCACTTTTAATATAATCGATGTGCCTTCTATCAATCATCCCAATGGGCCTATTGCTGGAGACGTCACACGTGTTTGATACTGTTATAGTCCACCTTTTATCATCTTCCACCACTGCTGCATTCCATAAGGGAAAGCATTTTGTCTTTAGTATATCATGAGGTGAGACAGGTATGTGAGAAGTACCTTGCCAAAGGAAAGGATGTGTTCTGGGCCTTTATGGATCTGGAGAAGGCATACGACTGAATTGACAGGGAAGCGCTGTGGAGGGTGTTGCGTTTGTATGGAGTGGGCGGACATCTGTTGAAAGCAGTGCAGAGTTTCTATGCTGACAGCCGAGCATGTGTCAGAGTCGGGAGCGAGGTGAGTGATTGGTTCACAGTGAAAGAGGGACTGAGACAAGGCTGCGTGAGTCTCCCTTCCGGTTCAACCTCTATATGGATGG
>SDVV010018491.1:0-13747 GCA_016164225.1 Gammarus roeselii
TCGGATAAAGGCTAGTCAGTGTGTACTTCCTACCATGCTCTCTAATAGGCAAACTCTCTTCGATAATCTTCGCTTGGTCACTTTTAACTGTAATGGATTTAATAGTGCAGAAAGTGTTGTGAAAAAATTATGTGTAAATAATGATATATGTGCGTCACAAGAGACATGGCTGTTCAAACATAATCTCCCTATTAGTCTATCTAGAGACGGCTGCTTACATTCTTGTTCCATCTCGTCAATAAATTCAGAGGCCGTATGGTGGGTTGACCTTATGGTCGGATTGGGTTAGTCCGTATGTAAGAATATAAGAGTACAATGACGATAGGATGCTCGGGTTATCTTTTCAAGTAGACAGAATGTCATTTTTATTTATTATTGTGTATTTGCCTTATGCAGCTCATCATAATGAAGAGCTGGTCTTAGCATATAACGGGAAATTAGAGGCTGTATTAAGGAGATCAAATTACGTTCATGTTTGTGTTATGGGGGCACTTCAACTGCCACCCAGGCAGCAGAACATTTAGCGAATGGCAGATACTCCTGGTGGACAGTGAACAAGAGTTTTTAGATGTTGCACTGCTGACCCTTTACACGCATACTTATGCTAATCACAATGGGATAACAGGTAATCACAACGGGGAATTTACGCCTTTGTCAGATCACTTGCCGCTTCATGCAGAGCTGTCACTACTTGCGCTATCTATAATGGCAGAAGCTGATGAAACCACTCAATCTATAAACTGGCAGTTCAATGACATTGCAAAAAAAAGGATGTTTTGCTCAATTCTTATCAATAAGCCAACTGTTCTGTCACCAGAGTTGATTCTAATGAATGCAAATGTTGATATGGATAAATTTGATGTGGTGTATGGGTGTATATGCAATGCAGTTCTGGTGTCTGCGAGAGAAGCGTTCGGGATAAAAACGCTGCGCGGAATGCACTGAGTCCCGAGTTGGACCAGGAATGTGGCTGTCTTGCACAACACCAGCGTAGCGGCCCATGTGCAATGGCGAAATGCTGGGAAACCGTGAAATGGCTCCATGCATAGAGAAGAAAAACAATGCGAATAACGCCTGCATATTCGCACTTCGCTTCTGTAAGAAACATGAGGACAATTTACGTGCAACTAGTTGTGTTAGAAAATGATTAATGGGCGGATGATCGATTTCTGGAAAGAAATGAAAAATCTTAAACCGAAAGCCAGTTCTGTTTCACAGTGTGAATGGTATAACAGGGGAGGGAAATATTGCCGAGATGTGGCGCGACCACTTCCATGGTATAATGAACAGTGTCAGCAATGATGCTGACTCGAATTTTGTTAATGAGGCGCTTAACCAGGGAAACAATAATAATAATAATGATGAAGTCAATATGTGGGAGCTTAGATCAGCGGTTAAGAGATTGAAAAATGAAAAGGCTGTAGGGAAGGATGGTATACCAGCAGAAGTCTTTTGGTATGGTCCTGTTCAATTCCTACATGTCATGTCTATTTTCTTCACTGGCTGTCTCAAGTCTAACTACCTACCAAAGCTACTTATGGGTGTAGTTGTAAGACCTATTATTAAAACCAAGACAAAATGTGCGACTGATGTAGGCAATTACAATATCAATTGCTTATGCCGCATCGAAGCTACTAGAAATTGTGATTCGGAACAGACTTGACGAATGCCTCCATACAACATCAAATCAATTTGGCTTTAAGCCTCAACATGGAACGGAAATAACTATTTTTACCTCAAAGCCAACTATTAATTTCTTTGTCAGTAGAGGCTCGGCAATGTATATGTGTTTTCTAGGTGCCAAAAAAGTCTTTGACCGCGTTAATCACTGGGTCGTGTTCAAGATGCTAATTGAAAGGGGGCGCCTGTGCACATTATGAAACAACTAAAATACTGGTACGAACACCAACAATGCGCGGTACGGTGGGGACACTCAACATCAAATCCGTTCTGAACAATCAATGCAATAAAACAGGGAGGCCTTCTTTCTCCACTTTATTTCAATGTGTATGTAGATAGCCTACACGAGCGTCTAGCTCTTAGCAGTGTTGGGTGTCATATTGGCGACTGCTGTATTAATGCAATTAGCTATGCCGACGATATGATCCTACCGGCTCCTCATGTGGATGCTCTTCAAATTATGCGAAATATATGCGAGGCGAAGGCCGCAACACTAGACATTGAGTCCAATACTAGCAAATTTGTTTGTATGCTAGTAAAACCGCGCACCATGCAAAGGTTCCAGTTATGAACGAAAAATGTGTTATATAGTGCTCAGTTGGATTATGTGGACAGTTTTCCCTACTTAGGTCACTTAATAACAAACGACCGGTGTGACAATGCTGACATCTCTAAGCAACTCCGGAAATTAAACGCGGTTGGCAATCAGCTTATAAGAAAATGTAACTTCTGCATGACAGATGTAACAATACAGCTCTTTGAAACCTACTGCTACCCTATCTACTGTAACTCACTGTGGTGTAAATTTACGAGAGCCACTATCAGTAAGCTGAGAGTAGCATACAATGATATTTTCCGGAGGTTGGTTGGTGTACCTAGAAGAACGAGTGCTAGCTTTGTATGTATTTGCAGCATATGATGTTGACTGTCTTGAGGTACGAGCTAGAAAAAGTGCCTATAGTCTCCAAGAGCGTATTATAAAATCTAATAGTCCCTTCCTGGAGGCCTTATGTAATAGTGAGGGATACGAATTATCTCCAATAAAACAGAGGTGGGACAGAATCCTGCTGGTGCAGGAAGATCCCGATATTAACAGGAATAATGTTTGACATCTGTCTGCCTTTCTATGTTGTGGGCCCATTGTACGTACGTGAATGGCAGGCTAGGATACGTTTCTGATAAGTGACTGACAGGTGGCTATGTGCTTTCCTTATCAAAAAGTGAGCATTAGTATAAACAGTCATGTGGGAGAGGGACATACTGATGTATCCAGTCGCGCTTGTCTTAGTATATACAGTCATGTGGGAGAGGGACACTGATGTATCCAGTGGCGCTTGTCTCAGTATAAACAGTCATGTGGGAGAGGGACACTGATGCATCCAGTGGCGCTTGTCTCAGTATAAACAGTCATGTGGGAGAGGGACATACTGATGTATCCAGTCGCGCTTGTCGCCAACTCAACTTAGGAATCTATGTCGCGTATTTCAGCCCTACTCTGTCTTGTCTCCATGTATGTTCTTTTGTTGCGTAATTTAAATGTATTGGTAGGAATGCTGTCAAACTTGTTTCTGTGTAATCATTATTGTACCATCGAGTGCTTCAATAAAGTCAATTATTATTATTTTAATTATTATTATTATAATGCGTCAGCCCCACTCTTCGGAGCCGCTAGGAAACATTGATATTCATCACAAAGTCCTGTGGGGATTGCTGTTTGATGTGTTGGCGGCTTCTATTGTGATGAATATACTGCCTCCAGGACCAAGCCCTATCACCTCTCAGTCTCCTCTCTGCCTCTTTTCATGCGCTGGTGCAGGGCGCAGCAGAGGAGCCCACTAATACCTCCGATGCGCAGCAATGTTGGATGATCTGCTGCGCATCAACGCGGTATGACGTCACATACTCTGACACTTGGCGCGATGTACAATTCTGCTTGAACTGGCGGGTTCTGCTAATATTATGAAAGCGAATTGGTGGCCAGCACACACTCGTTGTTCATATTTTTTCCTAATCATGTTATGAACTACTTCTGAATTTAATGGTTTTCCTTTTTACCTGCTAATAATTATTAAATTCGTCGTGAATTTGCTGTGAGGATCTTCGAAGAGGAGAAGTTTCTGAGTGTATAACGCCATATCAAAGATATTGACGCTGATCAACGATCACTTTGCCGCTTGAATTTCTAATCTCAATAAAAGATGCACCATTTCATTCATATTTGTGTCGCGTCTCCGTTTTTGCTATCACAACTCCTTCTCATCAGAAGGACAATATTTCTTGCAATTTTTCTTCGTCACTTGTCTTACCAAACGGTTCCGTGATGTTACGCTTTGCATATCACGTTTTCTCGATCACATGCTTCAGTGTCCTGCCTCATGCGCTCGTTCCTGTGCGAGGCGGCGGACGTGTCAGGCAGGATTGATGGCATTGCATGTACCGCTCTCATACCTGCAGCGTCGTGTGTCGAGCTTCTTCCCGTTTGGCGTGACACCTGACAACGCCTGACAACCCCCTTGCTTCCAGGAGTTTGGCAGGAGGTGTACTCGTACCTACGTTGTTGATTGTTCCTTCAACCTGTTGACGATCTGCTCCCACCGGACGATGAACGTCATGCCTATAAACAAATGCAATCCCTTTTCATTTTAGCGCGTCTTTCCCCGGAAAGTATCTTCAACTACCACATCAAGTGAAATCTGTAATTGTGATCCAATACAATATGAATGTATTCAGAATTTATTGTGCAGGGCGAGTGTTCTGTAAAATCGTTGACGGTTAACTTGTTTTCTGCTAAAAACAAGTTAAACACCAAATCTCCTTGTACTTTTGTTAAATATCAGCACTGCCATTCTATTCCTACTTATACAATCAACGATGTTCACATCTTGGAACTCCGTCTTCTTAAATCTATTGAACTTTCTCCGACACAATTTTACTAAGTCCACGTTCTTCTCATTCACTCCTTGTTATCATCCACCCTGTGATCGCTCCATCTGCATGTATACTTCGCTCTCTCCAATGTGTTCCACCTCACAGCTGGCGGAGACATGCTCTGGGTTTGCTCTCCGTGCCTTGTACTCGCCCCTCGTCACGCTCCGTCTGCCGTGCGTGCTCCTCGCGCTCTATCAGCAAGAAGCACACTGCTCCGGTTCCTTATTGGTTGTTGCTGTCGTGGGGTCGTGGTTCCGTGGTGGCGGATGCTGACATTTCGTGCTTCCGTTGACGAGACCATTAATTACCCACTGTTTTAAAGTTTGGTGTGCTGGGCATACCAGGCTTTGGCACATCCAGCTGAGAGCGAGAGATATTCTCATCATCACCTGCCTGTCGAATACGAGGCTAGTTCATGTCAAATCATCAACTGCCTGTCGAATATGAGGCTAGTTCCTGTCCATACTCTACTCTACGCTCTAAATTTAGTTAAATTAAAAGAAGCAATAACGTCCGACGTGAGTTACTTACATGTGGTAGTAAGAAAGTCTTGTAAAGTTTCATCTGCGAGGACGCGTTGTGACGCCTGGTACGAAAGTGGAGGCAGGGATGACAAGCCTCGCCGATTAGTGTTCGGCGGTCATGGCGCTGGTCCCAGGTCCAGAAACAGAAGGGGCATGTTGAATAGATATGCACAGGAGCAAGAATTTGATACGGACAGTTAGGTTAGGTTTTGAGAGATGGTTTGCTAAGGAATGTACGTTGTGCCAAAGTGTGAAGGACTCACCAGATAGCTACATATTAAGGCGTGAAGTGAAGCGATATTTAACGCAAAAAGTTCGACCATGACAAAATAACCTAATGAAAACAGAAGCAGTCGATGTCTGTAATCCATCGTCCTATGAACCCTTTGTAGACGTCTCGTAAATGAAGAAGCATGCGTGTTTAGAGAGCTCTCGAACAATGGAACGATTGTTCTAGAGCATCGCTCGTTGTGGCAGTTTTAAAGCTATCTGTGAAAATTCGAATATGCAGTAATCAATCATTACCTATCAACCAGTGAGGCGAGGGTTGATCCCGTTGATCCCGCTCGCTACACGCCAGTTCACTGTGCTCGCTACACGCCAGTTCATCGCTCTCGCTACACGCCAGTTTACCGTCCTCGCTACACGCCAATTCATCGCGCTCGCTACACGCCAGTTCACCGTGCTCGCTACACGCCAGTTCATCGCCTTCCCTGCACACCAGTTCATTGCTTTTCCGGCCCACCAGTTCATCTATTTCCTAAGGTTTCATTGTGTTTTCACTTGAATGAAGTTAATGATGCGCACTCGGAATATACTATTGTGCATTTAGATAGCATGTATTGCGAATTTAGACTACAGTGCCAGAAAACAGTCCGTACTACTAGCCATTGCAAGTGTAATATATAACCCACTAAAGGAAACTACTGTATTCTTGTGTTGATGTAGCAATGATCTAGAATAAGCCCCACAAGTGACCTACTCCGACTTCATATCCAGTCTAGCGCTGACGAACATTGTGATGTGTTGATCACTTACGCTGACGAACACTGTGATGTGATCACTTCTCAGTGGTAATGAGACTGGGTACATCAGGTACGGTGCCAGTGCACTAGAAAGCTTTGGCTCTCTAATAAATCTTGTGTACAGGTGCTCAATAGATTATTTCCTTCCGTATTTTTCTTATTTATTGATAGGTTAGTTTCTTTAGTTGCTTATTTACTGGTCAATTAGATTATATTCATATATTTGAAGATTGCTTGTAAGTATTTACTTCTATTCACAACTTTTTATTTTATTTCATGAGCTTATTAACGTTATTAGAGTGCTCTCAAAATTATATTCTTACGTTATTTCTATAGGTCATATTTTTGTAACTTCTCCCAGCTAATACCCGGTTCAGTCAAAACTAGGTTGTCATTTATACACAAATAGATATTTTCTTTCGGTTACTTTTGGGGTGTTGCTGACGACCGCCTGCGGTGTAAAATTGACTGTGTCTTACCAGTCCATAATGGTTCATGTTGAGCGAGAATGTGGCCTTTGCCACCAATCGTACGCCTACGAACTAATGTTTTGCGATAGTTATCCTAGCTCTGCCAGATACTTGCGAAGAAGTCTCTCAAATGGGGAATGCAAGACAGCGCGCTGTAAGTTTTGTCAACTGGCAGAGGACAGCACAACTGAAAGCACAAATCAGTCATGCCTCCAATGGCTCATCCAAAACAGAGACAGTCAACACGGATACCCTATTGATAGCTGTTGAATTAAAATTAGAAAACGTGCTGAAACAGTTTCTTGATTTCAAGGTTGTGATGAGCAGCGAGTTAGCAGCTGTCAAAGAAATTGCTGAGGCCACACAAAATCAAGTTGAAGCACTCCAAGTGCGAAATCGAATTTATTTGTTCCCGTATCGATTACAAACTGATGCCACAGTGCTTTTCCAACGGCCTTGAATGTCAGCCTCTCCAAGATGACCAGCGCCACCTCAGCTGAAGAAGACGACCGAAGATACAACCGCATCGACGAATTAACCAGGAACGTCCGGGAAATCAGGAATCTACTAAGCCAAGCGACCGGCCTCTCTGAGCAGGAAGCAGAAGTTTTCGCGCAGAACCTAGCACAATTGACGACCGTCTAACGAGGCTCGAGGGTCATGTCAAGGCCATTTTTCTTCATATCCACGAATTAGTAAAAAACACCTAACTAAAGAACCCACAAATTTAGCAAGTACCTCTACGTCCGACGACAATTTCGACAACTGTTCACCCCACAAAAACCCCAACCCAGCTCCGAGGGCTGCAAGGAGGAAGCAATACACGCCATTCAATGAACACAAATTGTTCAATAATAGTCATGCCTTTCCCGAACACCTGAAGATCACATTCGACGCCAACGACAGACCGGATTTTTTTCCATACACTCTGCGAAAAGAGCTGGGCTCTTCCACTGGCCGCCCATTCCTGAGCGTCGCCACCAGCGTCGACGGAAGCTTTGCCTTCAGAGTAGACACAAATCTTCAAAGTGACACGATTTTCTCCAAAACTAGACTCTGTGAAAAACCATGCAAAATAGTGTCACACCCGACTTTCTTTACATGTTCAGGTTTGATCTACGTTGAATATATCCCGAAGGAGGAAATCGAGGAGTACATCACTGGACTCGTTCAATACGAAGATTGCGTTGTCGAAGCAAAAATCACACCAAATATCGCACCAAGGAGAGAGACCACCACAGCCCTAATACTAAAATTCCACTGCCCTACTCCACCAAAATATCTAGACATTCTCTCCGCACCACCAAAACCAAGGTTGCACCATTTGAAAGACATCCGATGCGATGTTATGAATGCCAGAAATACGGACACACGAGAGGAAACTGTAATGGTAAGCAAAGATGGTCATACTTCTCCCAGAACGACCATGATAAACGGGAAGATCCCCAGTCGGGCCAGTCCCTAGAACCACACTGTTTCTACTGCAAAGTAGACGGACACCCCACCGGACATAGAGATTGCCCAGAGGAGAAGGGGAGAGCGATCTTCCAATACCAGATAGATCACGGGGTTGGTCGACGAGAGGCTGTAGTCTTGATGCGCTCTTCCCAGAATGACCCTCCTACCCGGGAGAGGAGATCGGCACCATTTCCCACCCACTTTCTCATAACGTTCAACGTAAGTGTTGCAAGCAAAGTTGCCCTTTCAACTAATCCATTTATAATGATGAAGTCACTCACCAAACAACTTGGAGGAAAATTGAAAGAAATTCAACGACAGGGGAAAAAATATCTGGCCTACGTCGTAGAACGTGAACAAAATAACGCTGTACAAAAGATTACCCACATGAACAAGCTCGAAATTACAGTTGAAATACATCCGTCCTTCAACGATACCAAACGAATTATATACACCTCCCGTTACACACTTACAACAGACCTCAGTGCTTTCGCTGAAGGTCTAGCTGAGGATTACGGAGTTACCGAAGTCAGTCAAGCAACATGGATAAAATCACGTAATGCAAGTTCTTCTGCATACCGAGTTACCTTCCCAGGACTCGGCGCACCGGAATTTATAGTAATTCCGGGTGAACAAGGAAGAACCAAAACCTACCCAGTTGCAACATGGCACCCAATGTACAAAAAATACCTTGAATACGGCCACGTCATTGCATACTGCCAGCCACATACACACCAACGTTGTAAGAAGTGCGCTGGCGAGCACGACAGAAAAGACTGCACAGCTCGCTGGAAAGTTTGATAACGGATAAAATTACAGAATTCTTGGAATCAAACAAATTGATTGGCGACTCTCAGCATGGCTTCAGACACAACCGTTCCTGTCTTATGGACCTGCTACTTTTTCATGAATATAATTGAAATCCACAACACCAAATTGCTAATCGACATCATTTACCTTGACTTTCAAAAGGCATTTGATAAAGTCTCCCACAAACGCCCAGTTATTAAATTGCACAGCATCGGCATTCGAGGCGAGGTCAACAACTGGATAAAATGCCGGCTCACGGACAGACGGCAGCGAGTTGTACTTAACGCAGCTTCCTTCCCCTGGGGTAACGTTACAAGCGGCGTGCCTCAAGGATCCGTGCTAGGTCCAGTTTACAAGTTTACAAGTATAGGAAGACAACAACAGGCCTATTGGCCCAGACAAGGTTGCCTTTTGATAGCAAGAGGATTAGTTCTGAAGTAGAACGTCTAAGAGAGCTTCATGCGCAATTTCTGTTTTAAAAACATCAAGGAAGGGAACGGTTAAGCTATTGAACGGCGATTTATGTGGAACTTATCGAGCAGAGACTTGAACGTTTCGATTGTATTGCTGTTCACCACCTCTGCTGGAATTTAGTTCCATTCTTTGACAACTCTATATGTGAAGAAATTGCGCGTGATGTCGAATGAGGAACGTTTCCCAATGATTTTGAATCCATTGTTTCCAGTCCCTCCATTCGTATCTACTGTGAAAAAGTTCGTTCGGTCGACGTTTTCCTTACCCTTCAAAATATCCACACTTCGATCATGTCACCTCTGACACGACGTTTCTCTAGCGAATAAAGATTGAGTTCACGTAGCCTGTCTTCCTAAGATTTATTCCGCCGCAAAGGGATGAGTTTGTTAGTTTTCTTTATAATATTCATTAACGATCTCGATAGCAACGTACTCTCAAACATTAGCAAATTTGCAGACAATACTAAGATAAGAGGAAAAGTGTGAACCGAACTAGTGTCAGCAGATCCAACTAGACTTGAACAAACAAAATTGTTGATAGGTCAGAAAAGGGGCAAATGAAATTCAAGAAGACAAATGTAAAGTTATGCACATAGGTCCTCATACCCTCATGCGCGAATGTTCAATGTCCGGAAAGAAACTCATTCCTGTCACCGAAGAGAGATTAAGGTGTCATCATTAGTAAGGACCTAAAAAGTAGCAAGCAATGTAACGATGCCGTCAAGAAAGGCAACGAAATGCTAGGTATGATATCTCGCACTATCTCTTACAAAACCCAGACAGTATGTTCAAGCTATGCAATGCATTTGTTAGACCGCATTGCGAGTATTCCGTTCAATTCTGGTCTCCATATCTTAGAAAAGACGTTATTAAATTAGAAAACGTTCAGCGTAGGGTTACGAAACTCATCCCTTCGCTGCGGAATAAATCGTACGATGACAGGCTACGTGAACTCAATCTTTATTCGCTTGAGAAACGTCGAGTCAGAGGCGACATGATAGAAGTGTGGAAGATTATGGAGGGTCGGAAAAATGTCGACCGAGCGAGTCTTTTCTTTCTAGGTACAAACGGAGTGACGAGGAAGGAATACAAAATCGTCGGGAAACTTTTCTCCCTAAACATCACGCGCAATTTCTTCACGTATAGAGTTGTTGAAGAATGGAACAAACTTCCAGCGGAGGTTGTAAACAGCAATACTATCGAAACGTTCAAGTCTCGGCTCGATAAGTTCTACATAAATCGCCGATAAATAGCTAAACCGTTCCCTATCTTGTTGTTTTGAAAACAGAAATGCACACGAAGCTCTCCTAGACGTTTTTTTTCATAACAAATCCTCTTAGTATCAAAAGGCAACCTAGTTTGGGCCAATAGTCCTGTTGTTATCTTCCTACACTTGTAAACACTTGTAAATTCTCCCAAAAGCAATAACGAACCCGATGACTGCTCTATAGATTACGTGCAAGAAACATAAGAGACACCAAAGGGTTTTGTCAACGTAGGTATAGATATATTAGAAGTGTTCACGAGTTTCAGTCCTTATGAGATTTGATACCAGATTTGTGTTGAGAGACTGTAAAAATTGATATAAATGTTCATTGATACACACACAAAAAAAACAGTACATTATTTCCAAACTTATGCGTTTTTTCTTGCAATTGGCGTTTCTTTCTCTGCAATTGGCGTTTCTTTACTTGCAATTGACTTTTTTTTTCTTGCAATTGACGTTTCTTTCCTTGCAATTGACGTTTCTTTCCTTGCAATTGACGTTTCTTTCCTTGCAATTGACGTTTCTTTCCTTGCAATTGACATTTTTTCCATTGCAATTGGCGTTTCTTTCATTGCAATTGACGTTTCTTTCCTTGCAATTGACGTTTCTTTCCTTGCAATTGACGTTTCTTTCCTTGCAATTGACGTTTCTTCCCTTGCAATTGACGTTTCTTTCCTTGCAATTGACGTTTTCCCTTGAAATTGACGTTTCTTTCCTTGCAATTGACGTTATCTTCATAGAAAGTTGAACTCATTGTTGTTGCTGTTCTGCTAATATTAATAAACGTACCAAAATATAGATGTCACAAGCCTTTTGTCTATCACAGCATTTGCTTTGTTGCCTTCCCTGTTGATTGAAATTCAGATCGTTTCTGTGTTATGTTTCCGAATGTGGGAACCCTTACGGGACAATTGCCTAGTCAACTAACCGAAGGCATGTTGTGATACATTGTTCTATGTCTCTACCTCCCCCGTACGTCGTATCGAGAGTGTTTGCAACAAAATTCGTAATATTTAATTCGATTCCTCTTATTCAACAGTAGTTTTCCACCACTGTCATTCAGCCTTCACTCGCCGCACGATGTTTTTCAAGACCCTGTAGCTTCCTCATATATTTTCGCTGATTTACCCTCGGCTTCCGTGTTCATCTTGACCCTTATTTTTGAGGCAGCGAAGCCCACATCACTAATATTTTTGTCGAAGCTTACCTTCCTTGGGTCGCTTTGCACTTACCTTGATCAGCTCGCTCGCTCTCTAAAGAATTGAAGGGGAGGAGCAGCAGCTCCTTCTGCTCATCAGAAGGACTCTTGTCGTGTTTACCTGCTGGATCTTTCCATCAAATCCTTGAGCCATGCGTTCTTAGCTCAGAGCATTTTAGATTCGTTTTATGTAGCAGCTGCTCATTTTTAACGGCCATGTGCATACTCCAGAATCAGCAGTCATCAAAGGCAGTCTGTTTGGGCGATTAATAACCCAGAATTATCCATTAATCAAGAATACCCAAGAAACGTAGTCATGATACAGGTTGCTCTATTATATTTTGTTGTAACAAATTTGGTCAGATCAGTGGTGCAGAGAAAACGAACAAAATTATGTAATGCGGTTGTTCAAATAAAAGCACATACGAGGCTAAGTGACTATAGTCGGTGCAACGAGGACATAGACTCTATAACGGCGAAAATCCCGTGCACTCCAACTTAATCAGCTCAGTGCATGTAGAAGTGTATCATATGTACCCTCTATCCGCTGATTTTGATGCGAATCTCTTGATCCCTTTCATTGACGTATGTCCTTTCTTCCCTGCAGGTATGATTGTGGAGTGTTCAAGTGCTGGGGCGTTACGTAAGTAACAAGCTTCCTCGTGTTGCTTGAATTCGTTCGTAGGTGTAATTAGTGTTAGTTGCTTCTTTTGTTTTTCATAATTGGACGTTAATCAACCGAAACATAATATTTGCAGCCAATTGCAATAACCTCTGTAATGAGGTCATCAATAATTCCTCATAATGTAAGACATTTGTCTAACTCCTATCCGAAGGCTGTCACTCCACCCTTCCTCTCGCCATTGAAGTTGGGGCCTTCGAGCTCTCTTCCTAACCCTTCAATTTTTGGTTCTGTGGCGGGAGGCGGCAGAAAACGATCATTCAAATAGGGATTACGATTCAATTATAGGCCTGAATTGCAAATGAGTTTCCCCTCGCGCTTGGTCCTATTGGCAGAGCTAATGTCGCTGGCGAGGGGAGCAGGGCATGGCAACAGCCGCTCTGAGGTAACTTCCTTG
Source organism: Gammarus roeselii (assembly GCA_016164225.1). NCBI lineage: Eukaryota > Metazoa > Arthropoda > Malacostraca > Amphipoda > Gammaridae > Gammarus > Gammarus roeselii. The sequence continues at coordinate 12,913 of SDVV010018491.1, forward strand.
GTACACCAACGCATGGTAACAGCCGCTCTGAGGTAACCGAGGGGTTCTGAGGTAACTTCCTTGGTACACCAACGCATGGCAACAGCCGCTCTGAGGTAACCGAGGTGTTCTGAGGTAACTTCCTTGGTACACCAACGCATGGTAACAGCGAGTATGCTGCAAAAACAAGCATTTAAGGATTGACTGTTCCAGCTATATTTTTTCTAGACAAATTTTCTTAGTTGTATCTTTTTTACCTATAAATGTATCGCTTACTTCGAGAGAGGTAGCTGCGTTTACGATCGTTTTCCCAGAAGGAACTGTCACGCTACATCCTTCGTTGACAATTCTTAAACATTCGTCAAGTGCTCCTAGTCGTTTGTTCAATACGTAAACTGCTTGAAGGTTTACGTGAATCCGTGCAATGAGTTCGACTTCCGGGAGGAAAGTGGCTTTTAAATTGAGGCAGCCTCTCACGCAACAACCGCTCACGAGAGCAGAGGGAGGGACGAGCGCTCGGTACGACGGTTACGACACTCGTGAGGTCCACTCTGCTCTCAGGTGGAAGCAGACGCTACGCTCTGTTTCCTCACTCGACAGCGACGTGTTTGGCAACACTTTGTTACTTTCGGACAGTGGCAGAGGGGCCCGTCATTGCCTGCTGTCATCCTTCCGAGTCTGGCAGTGGAGCCTGGCCCATCATTGCCTGTTGTCATCCTTCCGAGTCTGGCAGTGGAGCCTGGCCCATCATTGCCTGCTGTCATCCTTCCGAGTCTGGCAGTGGAGCCTGGCCCATCATTGCCTGCTGTCATCCTTCCGAGTCTGGCAGTGGAGCCTGGCCCATCATTGCCTGCTG
>SDVV010018492.1:0-13747 GCA_016164225.1 Gammarus roeselii
TGTATGTATGTATGTATGTATGTATCTATGTATCTATGTATGTATGTATCTATGTATGTATGTATCTATGTATCTATGTATCTATGTGTATATGTATATATATATGTAGCTATATGTGTATGTGAATGAAGTTTGATGACTCATATAAATCAATATGTTTCGTTGTACATTGTGTTACCTCTACATTATGACCTTGAGTTAATAATCAGGGTGGGAAAAAAACAAGTTGAAGATTTTTTTTTGGGGGGGGGAGGGACAATTGGGTTTTATTGTGGGAAATTTGATTAAATTATGAAAAGTTCAGACTTTTACAGCCAAATAGTAATAAGAGCTGTAATGATTAGTAGTAATGATTGTTTTCTAAATTTTATAATAAATTTATGATTTATGAACTGCCAATACCATACCTACTCTGAAATTTTGAGGCCTTATGTATTATTTCTATTTTGTTTATATTTTGGCATTATATTAGATAGGTTAGTAGTTATTACTCAGTTGAAGTTAGCTCTAAGCTAATAGAGCCTATAGGCATAGGCATGTATATTATATACCTGTAAACTATTCCCAAATTATTAAAGTCTAAAATCTAGGAATATGTGTAGGTGTCCTCCTAGTCTCTTACAATTTAAAATTTCTCCTATAGTAATTAGACTCAGAGTCAGTGTTTTGTTGACTGTATTTAATAGGTATGAAGTGTATCTTCAGTTAGAACATCAGTATTGCTTTAAGATAAAAAACTTTTTTATGGATAACCTTATTGTGTAAAATTGTTAATAAAGATGTAAAAAATAAAGGAGATTGAAGACAATGGCCAGAGTCTGGCAGCTTCTTCTAAGATATTATTTTCTGTCAGATTGGCTTGGGGTGGGTCCCGAATGGGTCTTCAATTTCTTCATAATTCAATATCAAAGAAAACTCATTGCAGATTCCTAATTTCCAATAGCTACTAGCCCACTAGGTGTAGCGTACTAGGTATAAACCGTATGATTCATAATAATTAATAATACCAAAATAATTAACAAACTTATTATGTTTATTTCTTCTCCTTGTTTCATATACTTTCCTATTTGTTGTAAATTATATACAAATTAATATAATACTTACACAGTTTCACTTGACTTAGGATTTTTTTTTTGGTAGCGGGCAGTGCCCACCCCGTTAATAATGCCAGCTCGACCTAATGAAAGAGCTAAAATAGCTAGCTACTGCATTTATGTAATATACAATTCTACAACAGAATAGATTAGGCAATAGCATCTTGATTTCGATGCTTTACCTGAATGACCTTATCCCTCCAGTTCGACCCCAGTCGTCCCGACACTATATGGGCGGCCCCTCCCTTGCCTGCACTGGTGTACGATGTGCGCTGGTCGCCGCATCGGCCCGATCTCTTTGCGGCTGCTGATGGTCTGTAACACTTTTATTACCGTAGATCTCCTAGTCCATCTTCTTATGAACAATTGATCGCTTTGCGGCCGCTGATGCTCTGTAACACTTTCATTACCGTTGATCCTCTAGTTCATCTACTTTGCAACAATTGATCTTCGCTCACCATGCTGTTCATGGAAACCAGCTATACCTATTGACAGATTTTTGTTGTCTTTTTCTTTCTAAATATAAAAGCACCTCAAACGTTTCATCAACAATTACCTTGGTTGTCCTGCTTTCTCTCTCCGCTTGCTCTCACCCTCTTCATCTTGAGTTTCTTTCGTTGCCAGGACACTAGGAAGCCTTGTCACAAAAGCGAATCTAATCTTCATCATGGGATGCGAAACTTTCATCAAATACCTTGCATATACCCCTTCTCCATCCTCTGGCTTGTACTGATCCTCTTCCCTCCACCTGCTTCGTCCCTTTCGTCCAGGGTCTGGTGCGGTGCGTTTGTGGGAGCGCTGTTTGCCCAGTCTGGTGTTGCCGGTAGGCCTGGGCCTTGACATCCTCAGCTGTGATTGGGACCCGAGTAACATGCACCAACTGGCGGCCACTGCCACTGATGGCGCAGTGACGGTCTGGGACCTGCGGCGAGCACATGCGCCAATTCGGGTCTTACAGGTCTGCTCATCAAGTTGTGTCCAATATAGCTCGAAATTTGATTGTACTATGAATGAGTTACTCCGACTATGATGATCCATTCGAGGCTGCTGTTTTCCGGCTGGTATAATTAAGTTAGTCGGTAGCCATTGACATTTTGTGTTCCTGAAGAACAGGTGATTTCTCGTTCATGAAAGGTCTTCATATTTGGCTGTGCTTGCACAAAAAATGTGCAGATGTTGGCATGCTTTTTATAAATAATGTATTCCTTGCGACTCTTGTATCAATTACAAATGTGTTCCTATTAATAATGTTTTTATAGTTCAGCAATGGTTACTTAAGTGATAACGTTAATTCAACACATATTGTACGTCTTTTCAGGGTCACCAGAAGGCTGTGAACAAAGTTCGTTACTCACCACACTTCAGTTCGACTTTGGCTACAGCTTCTTACGACTTCACCACAAGGTGATGATTGTTTTGGCGTATCTACGTATCAAAAGATTGACTCATGATATCGGTATGCCCGAGTGGCTTAGTTCTATTTTATTTTTTCGTATAGCTTTTTGATGTAACGTCGTGGGAAGCAACAAATTGTCACCGTGATACTCTACAAGAACCTTCACGTGTTCGTTGTTTGGTGCCAGAAGGACAGACGCTATCACGCTATGAATCACGTTCATTCTTATCTAATCATGTGTTCGTTTTGAAAATCGGTACTGTAATCATTTTGTAAGTTCCTGAAAAGGATGGAATTGTTATATGATAGTACATTTGAGTTTGAACGGTGGTAGTGTATCTATGATGACTTTGTTATAATAACACATTCATTTATCTAAAAGCGTGATACATTGTTATAGGGTGTGGCGTCCTGACGGCAGCGCTCTCACGTCTTCGTGTCACGCCGGCTTCTCGCACTCCGTCGCCTGGAGTCCGATGATGGCGGGTGTGCTAGCGGACTGTGCTTGGGACGCTACCATGGCGCTCTATGTGGTGTGAAAAGGACGAGCTTACTGCGATCGTTTCGATGTTACATGCATACGTATTGCTACATTCTCTACGAAGGTGGTGGCAGGCGTCAAAACTTCCCTCGCACTTCCTCTCGACACATTCTCACATTAAATCGGTATTAGCGTGATGAAAAATTAACAGTAGAATTGCAGTATCAATGCATACTGCAATGATCAAGAGGCTGCAGGACCGTTTACCTGAATTCATGAGTAAATTGTTTGGGATGTTGAACAGTTATCAAAAATTTACCTTCTTAGTAGACCGGTTGTAATGCGTACCACATTTTTGTTAGCTAACTGCATTGAAGCATTTATTACTCGATTTTTTTCCTATAGTGATTTTCATTTTAAGAAGATAATGTGACCTTCCAACGTAAGTCTCTTCCTCATAGTAGGCATCCTCATTGGAAATACAGCATTGCAGCGGATTTTCAATTTATTCGATTTTTTAGTCAAGCCAAAACTTGTGGGCGGGGCCCCTTAAAAAAAATCACAACCTGGCATTACTTTGGTCTCTGGATTCGACCCTCTAAATATTCATGATCGTGTTATTAGATTCTGTCAAGCTTTGCTGCCACTGTCAAATTTGGCATGTGATTGTGCTTGAATACAGAGCCACTTGAGGCTAATCGTGATACTTTGGCTTATGGTGTTGATATCTATATGCCTGTTTTGTATCGGATTCTGTTGCCCATGTGTACGGTTGTTCCCATCTAAATGTATCAAGATTTTCCTCGAGTGAGCAAATTTATTTACAATCCTGTTCCAGAGGTTTCAACAGGTAAAATAATTAAATGAATACTTTTTAATATTATGTGGAAGTGTTCGCGTTCAGTTCAGAGAAATAGTTTATAACATATAATCGTCTGTGATATTTGTGCCTATTCGTCATTCTAGTCGTAATTACAATATTCAGTCATTTTTTCACATTTTTCAAATATAGCAAAGTTCTTATTGAGTTCGTTGCGTTAAGTGTTGTGAAATTTGAATAAATATTGTGCAAGTTATAATTATTAATTTTGACCAGTTATCCTATCATCCGGTAAAGTAGTTCATTGTGAAGTTAACGGTGAAATATGACCGAGTTTATTAACTGACGAGTTGCATAAATCCTAACTCAATCTCGATTCAAATCCGTACTGATTTTCCTTTTTAATCTGTGTGTGTTGAAGTGTAACGTAATTTATTTCAAGGCTGATCACTGCTTGTTGTTAGGGAAGGAAGCGTGGTTTTTGAAGGCTAGCTATGACGTAAAGACAACGATCAATGAGCTCAAAGCAGCGAGGGTACCAGGAGCTGATTGGGCAAATTTGTTTGGAGGGACAACAAGGGACGGGTAGGCATTGTGGGAGTAACCAGCGGGGCAGAGACAAGACCGACTGGACCAGGGAAGGCTGCGAGGGCCACCAGGCATGACCGGGGCCAGGCTGGAGGCTGTGAGGAGAGGGCAATCGACGCATCGTAGGAGATTACCAGCAATGGGTGGGAGGCTCGTATGGTGCTATAAGAATCGAGTGAAAAATTGGAGAGTGTCGTTTGGGTTGGGGTTTTGTGTGCCCTTGCCTTAAGCTACACATGTCTTTGCAATGTTAATTTAGAACGTGTCAATTTCTGATTTCAAGGGGGGGAGTTGCTGGTGCTTGCCGAGTGGTTTGAGGCGAACCACATCAGCTCCACGATTTTGCGTACCCCCCTGGGGTCGTACCGCCTGTTGGCGCACCGCATCTACTGCAGAGGCGGTGTTTACACCGCAACGTCGAGGCTCAACACTGGCCGGCACTAATCGAACAGAGATGTTTGCGGAAGCCTAGTCTATGGTTTTGAAACGCGCCGTAAACTATCAATCATCACGTGTCTGGCAACTGAAAATCTGCGAGTGCGTTACGACTTGTCGGCTGTCGAAGGGTCAATCCATGGGCATATCTTCATCCAGGAGGGGGGTTATGCATTGGATATGATGCCCAATTTTAACCGTGGTGTATTGTTAAGAACCCTGTGCGGCATTGAATGTGGGAAGTCGAGTACCTTGGGTATTGTGTGGGGTGCTACGAGTGCCGAATCGATACCATAACTGTTCATTATTTTCAAAATATATTATGAACCATATTTAGGGTTTATTATCAACGCAATCAATTCCATAATTAACCTCCTTGTCTGTCCTGTCACCTTTGTTCGCCTAGACCTCTCCTCCCCTATAGCTATTCTTTATCTCCTTCAATCGTCTCCGACTTGAGTTTCATTACAGAAGGGAGATCCTGGTATGTAGATGGTCTCTTTTATTTGTGAATGCTGTAGATATGGCTACACAGAACACTAAGATATAATTCCTCGACATTGCTCACTCATGAAATATTTCTACTCTCAATGAAGTGATTTTGTTATTTCGTGATAGTTGAAACCCTATGAAAAATTGAACTGCATTTACTTAGGAATTTGAGACTTCATCAAATATCAATCTGAAGAACTACATTTTTTGTATGCTGGAGTTTGTGAACACACGCCTATGTTACTAAGTATCAAATTAAAAATATCACGCTGCCATTATCGATCGAAACATATACACTGGAGAGGGCACCATAGAGCTGAAGTCTTCCTCCTCCCCACCTCTGGGCATCCGTTAGGTTCACGGGTCGCATGGGGTCACGGCCCAACCGGATGGGGGATGAACACCTTTATTTCCTTTCAGACTCCCGCTTCTTCACTATCTCCTTTTCTCACCCATCCTGATTTGCTTGATTTTTATTTATCTCATCTGCATCTTATGTTTAATTTACATTTCCTCAGACTCCTTCTCAGCAACTCTCCTTATAGTCGTTGCACACAAGCGTACGCGTACCGATTCTAACTATTCCCCTTTTGGGTGGCAAATAACAGCCTAGTTGCGCTCTTTCATGCAACCTTTTTCTACGACTATTCCTTCTTTTCCGTTCTTGCTATTCTGACGCGTGAAAGTTCCTACACCTAGTGAAGATCTCATACATGGGATCCCCGTTTTCTGTCCCTTCGTCATCTTCTCCCTCGGCAGGTGGAGCGCGTTGCCCGGCACCTTGAGGACTACTGATGATCCTTGGACCTCTAAAGCAAAGTAGGTAGTATGTTATTCCTCCTTACTGCCATCCCCGGGAGTGCTGGGACAAAATGGCCTCAGCACCTTCGGAGTTCCTGTGGCACCCGTACATATCATAGACGTTTGCTGCGTTGAGGACTTTGCGCAGAAAAAAACTAACTGCTGGTTTGACATTCGGCGCCAGAAGGACGATGAATCCAGTGCGTTAGGAAGCCTCGTCACTCAAATCTCTTCCCCATTTTGTTTTAAGGTATGCAGGGCTTATGGTTGTCTATAGCCTGAATGTATCTGCATGACCCAAGGAGGATAAATTACGAGAGAATTCATGTGTAAATTAGTTAACTGGTGAGATTTGCTATAATTCAATTCAAATTGTAGCACCACATGAAAAAAAAAACATTTTAATAGAAGAAAACAAGACAGTGCAAGTTGTGATTTATTACTTTAAAAGTCCAATTAGATAAATGTAATAACCGAACATATTGGGGCGAGAATATTATCGTTACGCGTTAATTTAAGCAGCAAATAGTATTGTCCCCTGTCATAATGGTTGGGTGTCCGTGTCGCTCTGGCTCAGGACAGGAGACGCGACAAAGACTTGTCACCATGGTGAGCCTGGTGGATAAGAAGAAAAAAATGAACACTTTACTTACAGTTGTTGTAGAATGCCTTAAAAACTAAACTCAGCTAAAGCGACACTGATCGAACGCTAGAGTGCAGGGTGCACTAGAATGTGAGCATTACATTTAGAACCTGTTGTTGCCTCTGATGGTGGCTGAGGGAGGGTTAGCCTGACGGTAGGGCCTGAGCCTTGCAGACACGTGATTGGCGACAGCCAGACGGGGCAGACTGCTGATATGGCTGTGCCAATTATTCGCTAATAATAATGCAAAACTTGTCTCCATACGTTTTAAACTATTTAGATGCTGTTATTTGAATTAAGGCTATTAATGGGCAAAAAATATTACTATAATTTGTCTTTAATTCTTAATTTAAAAACTCTCCTATAATCCTGAACTTAGCATTTCAAGATCCCTGTGCTGCTTCCCAGATGCTGATAGGCTTCGCGTCCACTCCTTGTTGCCGCTCTTGGCGCTGATTGGTACGCCAAAAATCCTTGTTTTTTAATGTTTTTTTGCATTATACGCCGGGAACTTTGAGCTGGAGTCCCGACTGCTTGATGGCAAAGTGACGTGCGGAGGGATTCCCGCCGCCAGAAGAAAAACTGCAGATAACGTGCGAAGGGATTCCCACCGCCAGAGAGAAAACTGCATCTACAACATTGTATTAACCAATGGTAGGTAAAACAATGGTCTAGAATATCATACCGTAATCCTGAAAAAAAATACATTGTTTACAGGAAGGGAATTGTGCTATAGATGCTGTGAGGAAGAGCAATGCAGAGCTCGACTTCGCGAGTCCTTACACTGCCTCCTCCTTAGTGAGATTCCCTCTCCCTTTTTGCTGTCAGCGATATCGTGCCGGGGGTTTGATGTGTCGTCCACTCCTAGTGGTGACACATGTCACAGGTCTGCACTTGGAGAATTGATTTGGTGTCGAAATTACACTCGAGCTATCTTCTGCGGTCTCGGGTAACATTATCGCTGCCTTTCGTCTGGCTAAGGGGAGTTTCCAAATTATTTTTTCGGATTGACTTGAATACTTTTGCGCCTCGTTTGGCTATGCGGAACGGACCTTCGTAAGGTTTGGTCAAAGGCCGATGTACCGAATCAACCCTGATTGCATTAACTTCGCGTTGGGACTCCAGTGGAACATACAAATCAACCCTGATTTATGCACGCGTGCATATTTGGAGCGCTGGGTTGATTTTGCCCTATATCGAGGTTCATTTTGGAGCATGGAATTTTACGCGTGCCAAAACGTGGCAAATTTGTTTGAAGCTAAATCATTGTTGTCCGTGGGTTCCACGAGGTGCCTTGGGACACGTAGTGTGCTGCCATACAACATTTCTGCCACAAAACAGTCGAGCTCTGCTCTGGGTGCCGTGCGCAGGCCTAACAGAACTGGTGGAAGGTTTGTGTGCCAATCTTGCGGATTTCGTTGGCACTTGAGGCTTGATTTGAGAGTGCGATGGAATCTTTCGATGATTCTATTGCTCTGGGGATGATACGAATTGCTGCAAATTTGTCGGATGCCTAGCAATTTGCATATTTTGATTGTTACTGAGCTCCTGAAATTAGCCTGCGATCTGTCGTCTTCAGAGTGAGGTCTAATGTCCCGCAGATATTTCGTCATACTATTTGTTGAACAAAAATCTAGCCAACCTATCTCGGGGTTGTCTCACGATGCGTATAGATAGTTTCAATGCTGCCTACATCCCGGTCTCAGCCACTAGGATCTTGGCTTCCTCTTATCTATGTGAATATAACGAGTAAAGTTAGTATAGTTCAGCATTGACCGGTTCCTTTACCAACAATCGACATAGTTTAAAAAACTATCCCTGTTATTTATTTACCATGCACACATCAACAGCATCGCGCGTCCATGTCGTATGGGTGCAATTGGTGATAAACACAGCGAAGCAAAATCAAATGCTTTTCATTATTCGCGAAATACAAACAACGTGCTGCAACAAATTCAATATACGATATTTTCCACGGTTAGCTCTTCAGCAATCGAATTGATTTAGGCCTCATTTCCACCAAAGCCTTACAGCGAGTTCCTTGGTGCATTTCATCGATCGACAAAATTAAAAATTATTCATCATTTCAATACCCCACAAATTTAGCACGTGTATGATCCTGTAGAAGACAAGTGTCCCTACAATTGGTACTAAAATAGAATGGTGAACATTATCTTGTTCATGGTGCTCACTCAAATAGACCGAATCATGGGGGCCGCCGTGGCCGAGTGGTTAGCGTATCCGACTGCAGTGTCAGCCTCTGGTGCTGCATGTCGCGAGTTCGAGCCTCAGCAGGGACACGGCGGTCTTGTGGCGGGGAGATTGGGCTCCTCCCCCTTCTGTGTCTGCCTAACCTAGCCACCCCCCTAACTAGGGGGAAACGGCTGTATGTCTATACATACATGGGAGCCGATATATCTAAAATGTAAGTTTCAGACAAAACTAGTTTAAACTATTCTGCCAACGGCAACATCGAGTAAGCCTGCAGCAAGGCATTGTGAACCAACATTCTTATTCTATAAACATTTCTTTAGTGTGTGGTTCAGTGAGTCTGCCTGCCATCACTAGTCCGGACCCGGGGGGGCTACCCAGGGAGCACCTACAATGAGAGTTGATATGACCCAGAGTCAAAAGAAACGGTCCTTACCAAGAACACCACAACATGCCCTGGATCCAGCTATCGCAGTCATCCCGGCAGCAGGCGTCTTTCTTGGACACCAGGCTCAAGACCAAGCCGGGGCAGCCCAAACGATGGTTTCCCACGAGCATTGTCTTCCAGTCCTGGTCTCTCACCGAAACCACATAACTAGCTAAGTTCCCCACTGCCAATTTGTTTGTCTTGCATTGCACAACTTCAACTCATATACCAATTTGTGTGGCAAAATTACCTGCCTTCTTAGTCATTCCCTTCCTATTCTCTTGTTGCCAACTTGAAAATCTTGTGAATATCTGAGATTGAAAAGCCGTCGTAGCTGGGGCACCACCTTGAAAATAATGCAATACACTGACAGTGTGACCAATATGTCCTTTCAATTATTATCAAATATATAAGCAAAATGGTACCATGCAATTGTAAGTACCGCTTGAATGATATAGCTATATAACTACATTATTTAAAAACATCAAAACTAAATTTATTTCGAACCAGTCTTTTGACCCTTCAAAACTAGTGACCCGAAAATCCTAGAAAACATAGGAAGAAACACCTCTGTGCTAAACACTTGACAAGTAGACAGTGAACTTCATTTTTACGTTTCTTGCGCGTACGTCTCAGAAGTATCTATTGGTGTGCACGGGGTGCGCCAGCGTTGCAAAGTGTCTGTGGCTTCTATACTCCCTTGCGCCCTATGAGGGAGCCTATTATGACTCACGTTGAGGCTCCAGTGGAAATGAGGCTCAAATCAATTCTATATGTTCACGGGTTGTTGGAACAATTTCTGTCGCATGATAATGTCACCTTATCTATACTACGAAGCAATTCCATACTCCCTGCATCAGTGCCCCATGTCGGAGCGTGCATTAACTTCGCGTTGAGGATTCGGTGGAACACAGACTCACGTTGAGGCTCCGGTGTAAATAGGCTCAAATCAAAACACAGAAGCAACTACTCACTGCATCAGTTAATGCATGGTATTTGACATCATCCCAACGCACTTATCGGTGTGTTTGAGATGCAGTATCTTCTATAAGACATGTTTGAATGCTTGCATGGGCTGTATGTAGTAGATCCAGGCTCTTCCAGATCTCCACAAATGCTCGTGAGTAGCAGGTGTACGCTCTGCCCCAAGATATTTTTCACACCATCGCAATTACTTACCTCCATCAGCAGCAGCTGCTTTATTAGGCTGTGTGACATCGAATGGAACGTAATTTTAACATATATCATATGATATTGGGGCATTACAATGGAAGCAATGGTCAATAGACAAATGGTCCAGAGTGATTGTGTCAGTTGAACTGTCTCGTGCGTTTTATCTTGTGTAATATAGCTTTTTATCGGCTCATTCATCCAGTTGTTGAACATGGTAATGTGATTTTTGTGGGGATAATGCTCGAGCAGCCGATTTAGGTCTCAAGATCTGTATCATAGCTCGTGAAAAATTAATTTTTTTTGATCTTGTGGAAGACATTACTGATACGGCCTCGTTGGTGTAGGTAACTCTCAATTCAAGCTTTTGTGTTTTCATCAGCTCATAATTGTCGTCGCTCAGCTGTTGTCTAATATTATTGGATAATAATTGCGACTGGTTAACAATTGCCCTGTATTATAGTCATTGTAAACACCCGTTGACGTTTCCGAGGTTATACATTTATCGTGTTTTATATCATCTGTTTATATGACACCATTTTTTTGTATTTCAACGATGCCGGTGCGATACCTTCATGACGGTTACTCGCATTATATTAGCATTATCATATTCATTTATTACCGGATTTTCTTTGTTAAGATTGGGGAGTTTGGTAAGGTGCAGGCAGGGTGATCAACCTCATGTTATTCCATTACATCCGATAACTGTGCTCATGGGATAATAGGCATTCAATGTATTTAAATGATTGAATCTGTTTTTCAGCATGTGCCGAAGGCTACTGGCTTAACTAGTCTGGATATGTGCATGAGGAGTCCAAGATACAGTTTTAGACAATAATTAGTCTCCAATGTGTCATGTTATATTGGACTTAGAATTTTTCACAACTTTATTTACTTGACTCAAGATCATATTTGTTCCTGTAAATGGAAACAACTAATGCCTGTATCATTTGTGGAGATATCACTCAATTTCTTTTCCTAGACTGGTTACCGGTTGACTGCCAAGAAATAAATTATGAAGGTAGGAAAACTGTAGTGGTAGTATCAGGTAGCTGAATATTTTTGTTTGGCATAATGTTTTAAGAAGGGAAATCTTAGAAAATTGCACTCCTAATAATGGCCAATCATTGCTTCCTTCTTATTGAAATAAAATTTTATCATAGATTGTTGTTTTACTTTGTGTAAGAAATTTGTGAATGAAGTCAACTTTTACCTGAGTGAAGCAAATGAAAATGATCTAATTTTTATAAGTGTTGAAAATTAATTATATGACTAATTAGATTTCTTCAAAATTGCCAAGTCATTGATTGCTACTTGGGCAGAAAGTACTTTATTGGCAAGAAGCCAATGAATTTGTTGAACAAGATTATATAAAATTTGCTATAGGTCACCCCATCTCATCGGAGCATGATTGTGACTATCAAGATTGTAATCTGTTTTCAATCTTATAAATTAATTTTACTGATCTTGATTGTCAAGGTTACGGGGAGGCAAGATCACTTGCATAAAACATGTGAAGCTGCAACCATACAAGCTATTGGTTATAAATCCACCAACCTGTTGGTCAGTTGTGAACTGTCATACAGTTGACCAAGAAACCCAGTTTGCACAGTTTGGCAGGCAGCGCACGCAGACATTGCTAAGAAATATTTGATACACATGTGAAATCTTCAGATGAAATGCATGTGAAGACACCTTTCTAAATATTGCATGCAGAAACGGTGTAAGTGGCTATCTTGGCTTGATGTCAAGTGAACTACTTCACCGGTGATTGGCATGTAAGCAAAGGCCAGATTGCACAATTGGGCACGGGGTTGAGAATATTACGTGCGTTTTCATTGCCGAATATTAAGAACCAAACCAGCCGTGCGCCTCAGAAACTGAGATCGGCATTTCTAGACCCTTGCGTGCGCTTGCAGAGTATGTTCATAGAATTATGTGGGCTACTATCACAGACACTGACAAATATATACTAAACGGAGAGCTAGAGGTGCGAGCGCCGCGTAAAGAACTGCAGAATTACATGTGTGTAGAGTTTGAGATGACCGCACATAGACGCAAGCGTCTTTCACCAACCAGGCGTCCTACAAAACAGAATGTATCATCTAGATGATACTCTTCCTTATGGTAGTTATAAATTATAATTAACAATCATTGTCAGTTCTTATTAAAAATCGCCATTACTAACAACGCGAAATTTTGCACTTCTACTCCGCTGTCTGTTTCATGAATGTTGCAGCAAACTTGTTTACATAATGTGTATGATGTCGGTGTTTGTTTTCATCTATTGCCAAAATGTAGTAATGTTAAATTGTCATTCAAACCATGCAAGGCGGAATTCAATATTACAGTCTAGCTATTGTTGCATTCATACAAAATGCTGATGCGCTTCATCTTGACTAATATTGCCCGTTGTATTGTCAATTGTCAATTTTTTATTCTCCTGCCAAAAAATGCAATATTGGTTTATGTTTGTTTCTCTCAGTAACCGCTGACTGTTCGGTCAAAGAAATTAGTAGTTCTTCAATGATGGTGATGCGCAGTGGTCAGGAATCTCAGTGTCAGCTTGAATTATTATGCTATGGAAGAAAATGTGTGCATAAAATTTTAGCACAACAAATATTTTTGAAAATTTGTTTACGTGCGATGTACTGTCTTTGCGTGCGATATTTTGAAAGGTGTCTTCACGTGCGCTTCATCTCAAGATTTCACGTGCGCATCACAAATTTCTTATCAATGTTTGCGTGCGCTGCCTGCCAAATTGTGCAAACTGGAGCAGAGGGGGTGGAATCAAAGACGTCTCCACAGACAATTGTTTATTTGGGTGACAGACTTCACAAAACTCTCTCCAAGGAAAAGGTGCCCAAAAAAACATAACACTATCTAGTCATTTGAAACGAAGCAATCTAATAAATCATTGGTTCTTGAAAATCAGCATTAAACACTCAAACAGAGACTAAATAACCACTAGATCTAACTCAACAGGCAACCTGCAGCGCCCATTCAGAGCAAAAGTAAAAGGGCTCACAAGCCTTGGCTCATTTTATTTAATATCAAGCCTGTGCATAACAGTTTAACCCTTGCCATATATAAGATCTCTTACCTTTGATCTCTTACCTTTGCAGCCCCCTCCAGCAGGTCCACATCAAGCGGGGAGCAGCAGAGCCGGGGGAGGCCAGCACAGCCATG
>SDVV010018493.1:0-13747 GCA_016164225.1 Gammarus roeselii
GGTGTCACGACCCAAGGTGTCACGACCTAAGGTGTCACGACCTAAGGTGTCACGACCTAAGGTGTCACGACCTAAGGTGTCACAACCTAAGGTGTCACAACCTAAGGTGTCACGACCTAAGATGCCACAACCTAAGGTGTCACGACCTAAGGTGTCACGACCTAAGGTGTCACGACCTAAGGTGTCACGACCTAAGGTGCCACAACCTAAGGTGTCACGACCTAAGGTGCCACAACCTAAGGTGTCACGACCTAAGGTGTCACGACCTAAGGTGTCACGACCTAAGGTGTCACGACCTAAGGTGTCACGACCTAAGGTGTCACGACCTAAGGTGTCACGAAGATGAGCCGATTATCGAGGCAGGGGAGGAGCTCGCACGTCAACACCATTAATTTCTCGACACGGCGGGTGACGGAATAAGGGACACATTATCACTGATGATTTCCATTAATGTTCATCTCGATTTTTTTTTCTCGCGACTGTACATGTGTTTAGGGTTGGAACGTGTTCAGACCCACTGCACGCATCACGCATCGCAATAGTAATATATTGCATTCAATGTACGTCTGTGCTAAGACACATCAGAATGAGACTGTGATTATGTATTTTGGGTTATACAGCTAAATTTTTGTAATTCAGTTACTTTTAAACAGTTCATTAGAAACGACTCCTGTCTATTTTCATGGGAGATGTCGGATACCCCTTTTTATGGGAGATTCCTATACCCTGTTTTATGGGAGATGTCGGATACCCCTTTTTATATGAGATTCCTTTACCCCGTTTTATGGGAGATGTCGGATACCCCTTTTTATGGGAGATTCATATACCCCGTTTTATGGGAGATGTCGGATACCCCTTCTTATGGGAGATTCCTATACCTCTTTTTATGGGAGTTGTCCTCATACCTTTTATTGACGATGTGATCAAGATTAATACCCGCTTTATGGTTCACATCCTCCAGAGCCTGTTTTCGGATCATTTTCATAACCGACTGCTGAAGTGACCTATTATCATTTATGGTAAAGGAGACTTAGGACTAACTAACGAGCCTGCGGCCGCCTTTTCGCATGACGTGCCAACGTGTGACTGTAAGTAATGAGATCGGTTCAGGTAAATCCAGGTAAGGGATTCCAGCACTGTTGCATGGTTACACATGTGTGCAGTGTACTTATAGACTCGTAACTATTCGGGCATCCTCAGAGATAACAAACAAATGTTCACGAAGTTGTTTCGGTAACCGATAACACTTAATAACAAGAAAAAAAACACTTGACAGAAACAGGTTTCTCTGAGATGTTTGTTGAGTGAGGAAGCTACTGTAACTACTGCTCCTACTTTACCACTTTCTTCCACTACCTATTGAAGTCTAAAAAATCAATGCCACTGACCTGACTCTTATCGAGGTATCGACCTTTACCCGCCCGTATGTCGGAGGGTATTCTCGACCACCCAAATGCCATGTCACGGAGCCCCCAGTATTGGGCGGTCATCACGGAAGGTAGGCAGATATTATTCATGCCGCTAAATACTACCAGCACCGGTGGACCTGGGGCGGGGTAGCCGTTGTTGGACACGTCACTGTATAAAGCTCCATTGTTTAAATGCTTTGGCCAATTTACAGGGGCTGAATAGGGACTAAGATTTTTAGATGAAATAAACGAATAGAGAAAAAAAAAACATTTATACAGATTGTTTATTGAAAATTTCACAGGAGTGCATCTGTAAATGGAAATGTACAGATTTTGTTTGTTTATCAATATGAAGAATGAAACTGTAAATTTTTCAGGATATTCACACATACAAGAGTTGTAAGAAAATTCATTTTTTTTATCAGATGCAGTTGATTTCAGTTTATTCCATAAATAACATCACAACAGACTTATGTTATTGCAAGATTAACCACCGAAGAGTCTCGTCCATCAATTCGACTTTCATATTGGGCGACTGGGTACTTGACAAAATGCTTCAACATCAACGTCAGAGTCTTCCACTCGAAATGATGTCGTAAACATTTGACTTGTCAAAACCAGCCTCCTTATTCTCGGACGGTCGCTCGCGATGATTATCCAAGGTTAGATGTCAACGCAGAGAGTAAATATGTGATAAATAATACTGAAAAATTCATTAGAATATTACAGAATGTCCGCAATCTTTTAGGAACATATTGGTAAACTCCTAGAAACCATTTCAGTGAAATTCCCAGAAATGTTCTTTGATATTCACAGCTATGCTCAGGGCTGGGATTAACAGGCTTTCTCAGTAAAAATTAAAATTCATTTCAAACGGTGTATCCAGGAAGGAAGTCTTGTCCAACTAAGAGTGATGCTTTGACATCTTCGTCAGTTGGGTCATCGTCCCGAGTGGTTGATCAGTTGTTTGACAAAGGAAGTCCATGGAGGGGGGAAGGGAGCCTTGATACTACGCAGAAAACAAGATAAAGGGCAACTCGTGCGGCAAAGTTCATGTCAATGGTCGAACAAGAATCGACGTCCGTAGCCCCTACATTGTATTGGAGAAGGGCGCATCAATGGTCGAACAATGATCGACGTCCGTAGCCCCTACATTGTATTGGAGAAGGGCGCATCAATGGTCGAACAATGATCGACGTCCGTAGCCCCTACATTGTATTGGAGAAGGGCGCATCAATGGTCGAACAATGATCGACGTCCGTAGCCCCTACATTGTATTGGAGAAGGGCGCATCAATGGTCGAACAATGATCGACGTCCGTAGCCCCTACATTGTATTGGAGAAGGGCGCATCAATGGTCGAACAATGATCGACGTCCGTAGCCCCTACATTGTATTGGAGAAGGGCGCATCAATGGTCGAACAATGATCGACGGTCGTAGCCCCTACATTGTATTGGAGGAGGATATATCAATGGTCGAACAAGGATCGACGTCCGTAGCCCCTACATTGTATTGAAGGAGGGCGCATCAATGGTCGAACAAAGATCGACGCTCGTAGCCCCTACATTGTATAAGAGGATTTGATTTGATTTGGGCCTCATTTCCACCAGAGCCTCAACGTGAGTCATAATAGGCTCCCCCGTGGAGCGCGCGTAGAAGAGGAGGGAGCATCAATGGACGAACAATGATCGACGTTCATAGCCCCTACATTGTATTGGAAGATTTTGATTTTGATTTGATCCTCGGTTCCACCAGAGCCTCAACGCGAGTCATGATAGGCTCCACCGTAGGGCTCGATGATCATGGATTCCAGTAGGCTCGCACGCCCTAGTGTGAAAAAAAAAGACAATGTCAATGTCACACGCACGCTGGTGCGCATAAGAAAAGCGCTTAGACGAAACGGACCTCCGTTTCCAATCATTTAGAACTTCAAGAGTAATATGTACGCACGCTAGAGCGTACAGGTAGCATCGTCGTGACTAGTGCAAGGTTTACGGCTACACGGACAAAGTCAGCTCCGACAGCAACGCAACACGACCTAGACCAACTCTCGGTGCAGGTCGACCACAGTACACTTCATCTATTCAGGTAATATTCAGACAGAACGAATCCTCGCCTCCAATCATTTAGAATTTCAAGAGTAATATGTACGCACTCTAGTGCACACAGGTATCATCGTTGGGACTGTTACAAGGTTTACGGCTACACGGACAAAGTCAGCTCCGGCAGCAACGCAACACAATGTTTACAGCTACGCGGTCTGGTTATTAGAGGTACAATTTATTTATTCAGGTAAGATAAAGACTCAGACGAAACGAATCCCTGCCTCCAACCACTCAGAACTCCAAGAGTAATATGCACGCGCGCCAGTGCCCACACATAGTATCGTCAAAATTGGTACAAGGTCTGTAGCTTCACGGATTAGATCAACTCCAACCACAATGCGTCACAGGGTTCACAGCAACGCAGTCCAAGTCAACCCCAGTAACTACATATGGTCCGTGCACGCGCGAGCGAGCACAGATTGAAGAGAAAACACCTATTCCCAAAATCACAAACAGAAACCCCCGCACAAATTCACTAGCATTATATATTAATCATGACAAAATTGTGGATCGTGAAAAAAGTAAGGACAGGTTTGTCACGTGCAGAAAAACTGCTCGGATTAATGATTTCGCTCTCATTGTTTAAATGGATAGGGTGGGGGTAGAGGGGACAGAGGTCCCTTGGGTCTCAATAGAGCCCAACGAATCCCGGAGGGTAACCCAAATCCTCCGGGTCCCCGGAGCCTCACGGGTCCCCTCGTCTCAGCTCATCTCGGCTTGTCTCGAATAATTTCGGCCAGTCTCGGCTCGTCGCGAACCAACTCGACTCGCCTCAACATGTTTAGACTAATTTCGACGCACCTCGAACAGCCTCGACGCGCGTCTTGCCCTCTGCGCCAGTAATCCGCGGACTGTAATCGTTAATTGTTCTACTCAAGCATTTCACATCTATACATTTTTCTGTGTATGGGTTTTACGGCGTGGGGAGAGGGAACCAGGGGTCCCATGTTTCAGTGGGGCCTCAAGTGGGTCCCAAAGCTTCTCATGGGCGTCTCAAAGGGTCTTAAGGATGTCCCAAAGGGTCCAAGTGGGTCCCCTAAATCCTCCTGGTCTTCCAAGTCCCCCGAGTTCCCAAAACCCCCGGGTCCCCCGAGTCCCGCGGGTCCCACAAGTACCCCCCATTCCCGGGTCACCTAGTCTCAACCAGCCTCGGTTCGTCTCGACTCGTTGCCTCGGTAGTCGACTAGTCTGAATTCGCCTCAACCTGCCTCGACTCACCTCGTCCCCTCCTCGCACAGTGCCATTCAAGACTTTCACTCTCTAAGATCAACATCAACATTATTTTACCATTTTGCCATCAAAACGCCTAGCTGTGCTCGGACATTTATTAGGCGCCTGGGAGAGCGCAAATTCTCCCACCGTAGGTTGGACTAGACTAACTAACACACCGCATGGTCCACCTAGAGCCCCTGCGGGCGTCTAACGTTACATAATTACATAACTAATCTAAAATTGACCACCATGAAAAAAAGGACACAGATAAATAATAGAGCCCACGAAATAAGAAATACTAAAATAAAGTGTTAATGATCAATAAAATAAATACTCATCCATCCACTCCAAGTATTGGATGAGGGCGCATCGATATTCGGACAATGATCGACGTTCGTAGCCCCTACATTGTATTGGAGGAGGACGCATCAATGATCGAACAAGAATCGACGCTTGTAGCCCCTACATTGTATTGGAGGAGGACGCATCAATGATCGAACAAGAATCGACGCTTGTAGCCCCTACATTGTATTGGAGGAGGACGCATCAATGATCGAACAAGAATCGACGCTTGTAGCCCCTACATTGTATTGGAGGAGGACGCATCAATGATCGAACAAGAATCGACGCTTGTAGCCCCTACATTGTATTGGAGGAGGACGCATCAATGATCGAACAAGAATCGACGCTTGTAGCCCCTACATTGTATTGGAGGAGGACGCATCAATGATCGAACAAGAATCGACGCTTGTAGCCCCTACATTGTATTGGAGGAGGACGCATCAATGATCGAACAAGAATCGACGCTTGTAGCCCCTACATTGTATTGGAGGAGGACGCATCAATGATCGAACAAGAATCGACGCTTGTAGCCCCTGCATTGCCATGGGGAAGTGTGCATCAATGATCGAACAAGAATCGACGCTTGTAGCCCCTGCATTGCAATGGGGAAGTGTGCATCAATGATCGAACAAGGATCGATGTCCGTAGCCCCTACATTGTATTGGAGGACGACGCATCAATGGTCGAACAAGGATAGACGTTTGTAGCTTCTACATTGTAATGGAGAAGGGCTCATCAATGGTCGAACAATGACCAGGCCTTCTAGAGTTTCAAGCCTGGGTGCGCGGCGTGACATAGGGCTATGACGTCACTAATATAGGCGGAGCGGAGCACGTGTTAGATAGGAATATCGTGTCGTGTCGTGTCTCATAATCATACAATAAACCCCAGACTGGTCTCTCATGACCACCAAATGTTCAGTTGCTAGTCAGGCATCTTATTAATAATATATTGTCATCGTCAGCTAGTTTGTAAATTAAAACAACTTTGTTTGTAGTAATCATTATAGCCTAACTCTTTAACTATTATAATATCGGAACACATGTTCAGAAAAAAGTATGTACGCACTCCAAAAATTGTAAAAAGAGAGAGACAATAATATTGTGCAAAATAAATTTGTTTGCTATAGGTAATGGAAGGCTGAAATTACTATTTAAATTGAATCATAACTTCTCATAAATATATCAGTATACGAACGCAAACATCTCGGTTCCAGTTACTAAGTTAACTGTGTTCTTCATAACAGAATTTAAAAAATAGAGCATATGTGTAGATACATACTCTCGGCTCATAACTCGTTATATGGAATCAAGATATCAACGTCAACATTCGTAAATTAAATGGTTAAAGAAGTTATAATTTATTGTAAAGCATTATATATAAATATATATGTATATAATTATATATAAATATATTTGTATATATGTATACATATATACGAATGAATGTGTACACAATGCACAGAAATTTGAATTTAATTGTGGATACAACACTATATATGGTGTTTGGGCACATATAATTACATACATTTCTTTACAATCATACGTCATTGTACGAAACGAATTGTATATACGAACAGTAATTGTACCTCTCTGTAGGGCCGTTTCCACTAATTAACGCCATTGACACTTAGAAATTTAAAATTTAACTGTTATCACATTCTCAATCGGTTACTTTATAACAATAGATTCATGACTTTTATACGTCATCTCAGTATATATATATATTTGTTTAACAACCTATCCAGATCATGGACCACGGTTATTGAATTTTGACGCTCGTAGTTACATGTAATGGAGGAGGGCGCATCAAAAAGGTCATTCCAGAAACTCGACATAAATTGATAAAAGGTAGAAAGTTCAGAAGAAGAGTCAGATGCAAGGTCCGAAAACTGCACTTGAGGGAGCACAGAGTAGTTGAATGCTGACTCCTGAGCGTAGTCTGATGTATCACGGCTACCGCCATTCAGTGCTGCTATAGGGGGAACAAATTCTACGCTTCTTAAAGTTGATTCCAACATCACTGAATTGAGAGTGTTACTATTTATTTAATTACATTTTAAAATTTGAATGAACAGAATAAATAGAAGAAGAGTGAACTTTACATGTTTTAATACGTCAAATTAAAAAAAAAATCTGCTTCGAAATGGGACCCTTTCATATAAGCGCAGGTCTGAGCTCTTCGGATGAAGTTTGCAACTGCACGTCGAACCTTCCCTTGCTTCTGTCTCACAGTCCAGACTACTGGACGTCGAACCTTCCCTTGCTTAGGTCGCATAGACCAGACTACTGCACGTCGAGCCTTCCCTTGCTTAGGTCGCATAGACCAGACTACTGGATTTTGGGGATAAATGGAATCCAATGACCATTTACGTAAGCCAACGACAATTGGATATCTGAAAAAACTGCTTCTCTGAATCGCGACAGAAATGAACAAAGAAAAAGTCCGACGTGCAGTTCGAGCTCCACCCCAAGGGTTCAGACATGCGCTCATAAGAACGAGTCCCAGCTCGAAGCTAAAATTTATTTTTTTTCTTTTGGTGCATTAAAAGATGTGAAGTCCAGTTTTTTTTCAATCAATTCCATCAAATCAAAGCTTGAAATGTCACATGATAAATAATTATAGAACGATTAAATTTTGAAAAAAATGCACATTCTTTTTGTATAGACAGACGTTTTATCATGCATGTCTGCACATACGATCATGCATGCAGACACGCACACTACAACCAGGGAGACCAACATTACTTGGGGTTTCAACAACTTCTAACAGTTACCAATCGCAACACGTGCTTTATTAAGGACTCTAATATCAAGAAGAGAGAAAACATGTTTCAAGACATGGATGATTATTAGTTCAGAGTCTTGCAAACACACTGAAATATTTGATGGATAAACGTTAACGAAAAAGACGCAGCATGACTTGGTGAAACTCATTGGAACAAACGTAAAGAAGTACCTAACAAACAATGAATAAGTTATCGAACTGTCGTTAGAGACGAAAGTAATAGAAGACGACCAATGTAATGGCAGCCAAAGGGCGTCACGGTCGTATTATTGCCTGAATAGGAGACAAGAAGTCCTAGCAGCTCATCCTCACAAGGTCAATTGCAAAGATTCAATGGCATATTGTGAAGTCAACGACCCCTGTGCTCTTTGACTCAGAACTTGCCGTAATCTTTGGTTACACGATATGAGCCACATCCATGCCTCCATACAGACGCGATGCAAATTCCCCTAAAAGATGAGGGAGGCTGATTTTTCTCTGATGCACTCGCACACTTTCCAAAAATGAGACACTTTGGGTCAGGACCGAGGTCCGAGATCAGTATCAGCTTGGGGCCCGACAGTTTTCACGGTCGAAGCACGTCGATCTCGCTTCTCAACGAGGTACAAAAGGTGGGAAAGCTCATCAGGACCGCGTCAAAACTCGTCCGTTTACCACTCACGCTAATCCAGAGCACACCCTCTTACTACCTCCACACTGCTGTCTCTCCTCCCTTACGTCACGCCATTCATCCGTCCAAACATCCGGTCTTACACTGAGACTGCGGTCACTCACCTCCGTTTTCATCGTTGATTTTTTCTCCAGTATCCCATCCGCAATCATCACTGTGTGCCTGAACCACCTCAGAACACGTGTCCTCCAACTTCCTTACTATTCACATTCTAGTTTGCAAGGCATCATTATTGATCCTATTCCTCATCGTCTCCAAGGCCATATCTTTCAAATATTTTATCTTGGAAACATTCAACTTTCTTCTCTCTTTCGCTCTCGCTCCCCACGTCTCAGCTTAGTAGAGTACAGTTGGAACAATTACATCCTCATACAACCCTCTTCTTGCTGCCGCACCCAATCTTACAGCTCATTACATTTAACAGTTCACCCAACAGTATCGACCAGTCATTCAGTCTATTGTTCACATCCAACAACTCTTCCTTGAGGTGGACACATTCCCCTAGTATAGTCAGTCTTCGAACATCTCATTACATTACTTTTAGCCACATTAACTCGCAGCTTCCACTTCTCACACCTTAACCAAACTCCGACATTTGTCTACACAACGTTTCTTCCGAATTTACCTCCAGTGCCGTATCATCCGTAGACAGCAACAGATTCAATTGCAAACACAACAAACTTGCTCCTAATCTCTCTGAGCCTCCACCCAATCAATACACTCGCGCTCACCTCCTCGACCACTCCATCCACGTATAGATTAAACAGCTAAGGAGACATAGCGAAACCTCGTCTCAGTTCCACTTTCACTGGGAACCAAGCACTCACTTTGCTCCCTACTCGTCACACATGCTCTACTGCCCACATATAAACTCTGGACCGCTCTGAACAAATTTACGTCCACTCCATACAAAAGCTACAGCATCCTCAGTGCATCCCAGTGGGTCCTATGGTAGGCTTTTTCTAGTACCACGAAGCGCCAGAACACATCGTTTTCTATTGCAATGTACTTCTCTCAGACTTGGGTTGAATTGAAGTTTTGTTTTTTCCATGGGAGTTCTGTTCTAACAGCCATGCCTCACTGTAAAAAAATTATCTGCACCTCACCCCCCCCCCTCCGCAACCACTCCTGAAGCAACGCTCTTCCTTGCCAATCACCACACTAAAAAAATATTCTTCTACAATCGCCCAACACCAGTGTCGTCTTTCTCCATTACAGCCTCTCTCTCACACCTCTCCTCTCCCATTGCAACTTCAGTCTCACACCTCCCACAAACACTTCTCTCACATAAGTCATCAGCTCCTCCATAATACCCAAGGCTCTTCCCCAAACACCTTCTTCTTCTTTCCCTCAGCCAGCCACACCCTTTCTCAAACTACACCCGCTCTCTCCCTCAACCAATCCCCCATTTCTCCCCTCCCATCACCAACGTTATAGTCTTACCTGTGACCCCCTACACCTCTCCCCCGATCGTCGTCAGGGGCGTCACAATCAGGTCCCCAGGGTGCTGAGTGGCTCACAGTACCTGTTGGGCGAGATGGAGAGTACTGTATTGATTGCAAATGCAAGGCAGGGCAGTGTGCAGGGCGTGCTGTGTATTGATCCGCACCACACGACAGGGCACATGTGCATCAACTGCAACCGTTGGGAACAGGATTTATTTAATGAGGATACAATGACTAGCTCAACTTTAACAGCGTTGCAACACGTATTTGTTAGATGTAGAAACAATGTGTCTGCCGTACCAAGTGTACTTTTTGATGAATAAGGGGAGTATATTCCACGTAAGTCGTACTTTTAACAATCTCCGTTCAATTTTAATAAAAAGACAGGGTATTATAATTATGATATGATGCAGGATACTTTCAAAGCTTCCGATATAGATATGCCTACAGATATACAATCAAGGAACAAAATAATTCAATCCACAGTTTTTATGTTCGAAAATAACATAGATGATCATAACAAAGACCCTCCCTATGCCATGAACATGAAAAACCCACTATGAGTCATCCCACCACAGGGTCATTAGAATCCTCCGAGGGTCGACCCCACCACACTAATAACCCACCACACTAATGTCCCACCACACTAACAACCCACCACACAAATAACCCACCACACTAACAACCCACCACACTAACAACCCACCACACTCACAACCCACCACACTAATAACCCACCACACTAATAACCCACCACACTAATAACCCACCACACTAATAACCCATCACACTAATAACCCACCACACTAATAACCCAACACACTAATAACCCACCACACTAATAACCTACCACACTAATAACCCACCACACTAATAACCCATCACACTAATAACCCATCACACTAATAACCCATCACACTAATAACCCATCACACTAATAACCCATCACACTAATAACCCATCACACTAATAACCCACCACTAGATCATGAGAATCCACCATCGAGCCGTCCAAGACGAGTGCAGGAAACGAATTAAACGAGTGCAGGAACGGAAGGAGACGAGTGCAGGAACGGAAGGAAACAAGTGCAGGAACGGAAGGAGAAGAGTGTAGGAACAGAAGGAGACGAGTGCAGGAACAGAAAGAGACGAGTGCAGGAACAGAAGGAGACTAGTGCAGGAACAGAAGGAGACGAGTGCAGGAACAGAAGGAGACGAGTGCAGGAACGGAAGGAGACGAGTGTAGGTACAGAAGGAGACGAGTGCAGGAACAGAAGGAGACGAGTGCAGGAAATGGAGGAGACGCGTGCAGGGAAGGAAGGAGACTAGCGTAGGAAAGGAGGGAGACTATCGCAGGACAGGAAGAAGACAAGCGCAGGAAAGGAAGGTGATAAGAGCAGGAAAGGAATGCGACAAGCGCAGGAAAGGAAGATGACAAGCGCAGGAAAGGAAGGCGACAAGCACAGGAAATGAAGGTGACAAGCTCAGGAAAGAAAGGCGACAAGCTCAGGAAAGGAAGGTGACAAGCGTAGGAAAAGAAGGTGACAAGCGCAGGAAAGGAAGGTGATAAGCGTAGGAAAAGAAGGTGACAAGCGCAGGAAAGGAAGGCGACAAGCACAGGAAATGAAGGTGACAAGCTCAGGAAAGAAAGGTGACAAGCGCAGGAAAGGAAGGTGACAAGCAAAAAAACGGATAAAGACCACCACACCAATAGAGGCTGACATCTCGATGAACGCTATCATCTGGATCCATCATCTCGATGAACGCTATCATCTGGATCCATCATCTCGATGAACGCTATCATCTGAATCCATCATCTCGATGAACGCTATCATCTGGATCCATCATCTCGATGAACGCTATCATCTGAATCCATCATCTCGATGAACGCTATCATCTGAATCCATTATCTCGATGAACGCTATCATCTGGATCCATCATCTCGATGAACGCTATCATCTGAATCCATCATCTCGATGAACGCTATCATCTGGATCCATCATCTCGATGAACGCTATCATCTGGATCCATCATCTGGATGAACGCTATCATCTGGACAAACAGTTTGTCATGAACGGAGAATTCTGAATCGTCACGAGCATTTTAATCCTAATCTGAGATTCCCCACGCAGCGTGTTCCATGAATCGCCAGAATAGCATAATAGCAGGTCATCTGCTGTAGCAGATGGAACGTGACAGCAGATGCATTAGCATAGAGCAGGCAACTGGTAGTTAGGGGTTAAGGTCAAAGGCAACTGCCGTGTTCAACAGGAGTCATCTTGCGCTGAACACTAAGTTAAGTTACGTCATGAGAATAATGTCTTGGATGGGTAAACTAATAACCTAGGTTCAAAGAGCATATCGGTCAGAGCTCGAGTGAAGCAGGGCCAAGCAGGACAGGTTCTAGCAGGACATGTTCTAGCAGGACATGTTCTAGCAGGACATATTCTAGCAGGACATGTTTTAGCAGGACATGTTCTAGCAGGACATGTTCAAGCAGCACATGATCTAGCAGAACATGTTCCAGCAGGTAGTGCACGCATTGTCTAGTGTGAGGCAAAGTGAGCGGTGAAGAAGAGCACCATCTGTAGCTGTAGCTAACAAGGAGCGTATAACTCTTCATGGGAACTCCAGACAGGACTGCCTTCACAAGCTTTAAGATGGATGAGCAACACATCAAAACAGCTCTATGGTAAAATAATCGGATTTAAGATTTACAACGACAAACCCTGGGTGCTCGAAATACTCACTTCCATACGATTTCGTACGGAGAACTAAAGCAGGCAAACATCTTCATAAAATATGATAAAAGTTACCTTAAGTGTGCTTGAAGAGTGACTCGTGTAATACCTTGAACCATTGAGGCTTTATCCAATAAGGACACCTCATAAAACGCCCGTTCCATGAACCCTCTTCTATAACACTTGAGGGGGTAACTACCCTGCACCGACCTCACCTTTGCCACGTGATGACGGCTTTTAACAGGCCAATCAACCTGGCAGCCACTGCCCCAGTCACGGCGTCACTAGACTTGCATGTATCGGTGGGGCACGGAAGACACTGCGGGGATACACGCACCTGCTGCGGTACAAGCTACACACACGAGCAGGATTGTTACAGTGACTATACTTCGGCCAGTGATATTAATTTAGTCAGGGACAAATTTTTTGTCCGAGATAAAAGAATTGTCACGGTGCGAATGATTTTGTGACGGTGCGAATGATTTTGTGACGGTGCGGATGATTTTGTCACAGTGCGGATGATTTGGTCACAGTGCGAATTATTTGGTCACAGTGCGAATTATTTGGTCACAGTGCGAATGATTTGGTCACAGTGCGAATGATTTGGTCACAGTGCGAATGATTTTGTCACAGTGCGGATGATTTGGTCACAGTGCGAATGATTTGGTCACAGTGCGAATGATTTGGTCACAGTGCGAATTATTTGGTCACAGTGCGAATGATTTGGTCACAGTGCGAATGATTTGGTCACAGTGCGAATGATTTTGTCACAGTGCGGATGATTTGGTCACAGTGCGAATTATTTGGTCACAGTGCGAATTATTTGGTCACAGTGCGAATTATTTGGTCACAGTGCGAATGATTTGGTCACAGTGCGAATGATTTGGTCACAGTGCGAATGATTTTGTCACAGTGCGGATGATTTGGTCACAGTGCGAATTATTTGGTCACAGTGCGAATTATTTGGTCACAGTGCGAATTATTTGGTCACAGTGCGAATGATTTGGTCACAGTGCGAATGATTTGGTCACAGTGC
>SDVV010018494.1:0-13746 GCA_016164225.1 Gammarus roeselii
TATATATTTAGTGAAAAAGACTAAAAATATTAATTTGATGACGTATATATCGGTCAAAATACGTTGGGTTTGGAAATCACTTTTGCCTTTTTCTCCCCCCCCCCCTCAATAAAACATTGCTGAACGCTGTCTGTTCAGCCAAAATTAGAAAATACTTAAGGAATAAATCAATCGAGCCAACCCTAAAACTGATCAAATTATTAGTTGAAAAATGTTTCGATAAGTGTTAGATTCATCCACAAGAGTGTCATCCACTCGTTTGTCATCCACTAGTGTGTGATCCACAAGTGTGTCATCCACTAGTGTCCTCCACTAGCGTGTCATCCACTAGTTTGTCATCCACAAGTGTGTCATCCACTAGTGTGTCATCCACTAGCGTGTGATCCATTAGTGTGTCATCCACTTGCGTGCCATCCACTAGTGTGTCATCCACAAGTGTGTCATCCACAAGTGTGTCATCTACAAGTGTATCATCCACTGATGTGTCATCCACTAGCGTGTGATTCACTACTGTGTCATCCACTAGCGTGTCATCCACAAGTGTGTCATCCACAAGTGTGTCATCCACAAGTGTGTCATCTACTAGTGTGTCCTCCACTAGCGTGTCATCCACTAGTTTGTCATCCACAAGTGTGTCATCTACTAGTGTGTGATCCACTAGTGTGTCATCCACTATTGTGTCATCCACTAGTGTGTCATCCACTAGTGTATCATCCACTAGTGTGTGATCCACTAGTGTGATATCCACTATTGTGTCATCCACTAGTGTGTCATCCACTAGTGTGTGATTCATTAGTGTGTCATCCACTAGCGTGTCATCCACTAGCGTGTGATTCACTATTGTGTCATTCACTAGTGTGTCATCCACTAGTGTGTCATCCACTAGTGTGTGATCCACTAGTGTGTGATCCACTAGTGCATAACGCTGCACTGAGATGAACAGGGGATCAAATCGAGTCAAAAAGGCTCAAAGTTTCATTTTTACCTCCAAGCATTTCTAATTAACTTTTGTTAAGTCATAAAATAGTGCGCTAACCAACTCAATCAAAAGTCCTATCTACTTGCATGCAATTACGTTATCATACCCAGCGTATTTACACCTACATCGTATCGGGATTATCATCCCATTCTCAAATAACACTGACCTAGTCGAGAGCAGGCACACACCTAATAACTCTACACACTAACTACACCTACTGACTCAAGAGATGATCACGACAAGGTAACGTGAAGCATTTATCCGCATACTGTGACCGTGTTTACCCAATGAAATGGATCAGAGTAACGAGAATGGCCTCTCATCACCGAGTCGATCTCAGCTCGCCCTGAATTACTATTCACAGCATCGCGCTATTTTGTAAGATCGGGAGGTGGTTCGGCTGCACCACCTGGGGCGTCGTAAGTCCTAAGTGAACTGGAGACAGGCCTGTTCTGTCTGAAGGCAAGATGTTCTTAGCGTACTGGAGACAGGCCCGCTCTATCTGAAGGCAGAAAAAATTTAGTGAGCTGGAGACAAGTCCGACCTGAATGAAGACAGCAAGTCATTCGTGAACCGCAGACAGTCCTGCGCTGTCCTGAAGGTAGTAAGTCCTTAGTGAATTGCAGACAGTCCTGCGCTGTCCGAAAAGCAGTAAGTCTTAGTGAATTACAGTCAGTCCTGCGCTGTCCTGAAGGTAGTAAGTCCTTAGTGAATTACAGACATTCCTGCGCTGTCCTGAAGGTAGTAAGTCCTTAGTGAATTACAGACAGTCCTGTATTGTCCTAAAGGCACTAAGTTCATAATGAACTGAAAACAGCCCTGCGCTGTCCAGAAGACAGTAAGTCTTTAGTGACAAATGAAATACTTCATGTCACCACTGGAATCAAAATTTTAAACAATCCTTCCAAATTCGATTTTTTGGGGGGTCGACGCAAGGGTTGGAAGGACTGATATGATCGCACAATCTTCACAATTCTGTATTTGTACGACTGGGATACTGTTAAAGTTAAGTGCATTCATGCTCTGGTGGGAATAATATCCAAAGATTTGTGTGTTAGCAAGCTCATGCTTTCGACCCATCAGGACACGCAGTAGAGGGTACACGATCAATGATACTCTATACAGGGCACACAGTAGAGGGTACACGATCAATGGCACTCTATACAGGACATACA
Source organism: Gammarus roeselii (assembly GCA_016164225.1). Lineage (NCBI taxonomy): Eukaryota > Metazoa > Arthropoda > Malacostraca > Amphipoda > Gammaridae > Gammarus > Gammarus roeselii. The sequence goes on from SDVV010018494.1 coordinate 2,155, forward strand.
GTAGAGAGTACACGATCAATGGTACTCTATACAGGGCACACAGTAGAGGGTACACGATCAATGGTACTCTATACAGGGCACACAGTAGAGGGTACACGATCAATGGTACTCTATACAGGGCACAAAGTAGAGGGTACACGATCAATGGTACTCTATACAGGGCACGCAGTAGAGTGTACACGATCAATGGTACTCTATACAGGACACACAGTAGAGGGTACACGATCAATGGTACTCTATACAGGGCACGCAGTAGAGTGTACACGATCAATGGTACTCTATACAGGGCACACAGTAGAGTGTACACGATCAATGGTACTATATACAGGACACACAGTAGAGTGTACACGATCAATGGTACTCTATACAGGGCACACAGTAGAGTATACACGATCAATGGTACTCTATACAGGGCACACAGTAGAGGGTACACGATCAATGGTACTCTATACAGGGCACGCAGTAGAGGGTACACGATCAATGGTACTCTATACAGGGCACACAGTAGAGGGTACACGATCAATGGTACTCTAGACAGGGCACACAGTAGAGTGTACACGAACTACGACGGTACACCATACAGTGCAGGCAATATAGGGTACACGATCAATCGCCGTACAAAGTACAAGATCCATGATATTCCAAACCGAGTCCACCAGACGGAGTACACCATGTACACTAAACAGGGCAAACTATACAGAACACACATGACTCGATAAAACTTTGCCTCGTTTCTGCCCAATTATATTACATCTGTAGAAGCAATACAAATGTTGTACCCATTTAGTGGAGTGTTTGTGTGTATACAGGGGTCGGATGGGAAGTGAAGTGTGATAAAATTTACCTCTAATGATATTCATACCAACTAAGGATGTTCTTATCCATTCATCCTCTCAGTGTTTTCATCCTAGTTGTATGTATGAAAGAATCATAAACAGGAAAAAAAAATGACATTACTTCGACATGGAGTAAACCCTTAAATACTAGTTCCTTGTAGATGATAAATGTTAATATAACCCATAGACAGAAAAGCTATATTGAATAAGTGACACAAACACACACACGCACCAACTCTAAGCATAGATTTCACTTCTTTATGTGACTGTAGATTGGGACATGGCAAACATCTTCAAACACCACAACTCGACCACTTCTTCACCTAAACCCTAACGAGACTTTTTGTACTGTCGAGATACTGGTCGAGACGTGGGTTAAAAATACCCAGCATACATGGGTTGCTAAGATATTTACCAGGACAGTCCAACGGCGGTTAGATAAGGTAACGTACTAGACAGGCACTGAGACACAGGCACAGTGCCCTTCCTCATTCTCAATGGTGGGCAGTGTGTCTGGCACTGTGCCACGAGCACCCGAACTGTGTTATTACTTGGTGATGGCAGAATGCCAGGCGCTGTGTCACGGATACCGGTACTGTGTCTTTACTTGGTGGCACTGAATGAAAAACGCCAACACTGTGTCATTAGTTGGTGATGGCAGCGTGTTAGGCGCTGTGCCACAAGCACCGATACTGTGTCATTGCTCGGCGATAACAGAGTGCCAGGTACTGAGCCATGAGAACCTGTCCCTAATGACATAATGACGGGTGCTGAGTCAATAGCATCGGCACAGTGCCATCACTTGCAAAAGGCACAATAGCACAGTGCCATCACTTGCAAAAGGCACAATGGCACAGTGCCATCACTTGCAAAAGGCACAATGGCACAGTGCCATCACTTGCAAAAGGCACAATGGCACTGTATTGTACAGTAATCGGCCTCATACGCGGTTAGTTTCAAAAAATTCATCAGATGATCCATCAGAGATGTGGGTGGATTGGGTTAATCAATTACTAACATGAGTAAAAAATCACAAAAATATTAACTAAAATCGATGGTTCAAACACTGTTCAAGATCATTCAGATAGGTTCCCACTGAGGATATCTTAATAAATAGTTATCATACGAGTTTTTGATGAAACAGTTACCTGTTCCTTTTTTTTCAATTATTTATGGTTAAAAATAGTTAGCTAAGAATAATAGTGCAATTACTTAGGTAAAATAACAATTTAGTTAGTCTTTTACAAATTCGAGTTTCAAGTAAATGAGGGTTAGGCAAGTATCATTGTAACTCATAGGTTTCTTTAAAAAGGCAATTTACTGCAAGGTCAATTTAATTAATAAATAGAATAGTTCGGTTAATTCAATTGAAAAATCAGACATGGCTGGAATAATTGATGCAAAATGAATTGGACCAGAGTCGAGGGTGCCTCATCAACTGCACCAACACAAAAAGTGCGTCAACATTACTTTGCATGCTATCATCTAAGATGAAAGACCGGCCCACATGAGTGTGGCCTTACGAGAGAAAACTAAGAGACGAGGGCACGTCAAACAGCACACGTGACGAGGGCACGTCAGAACAGCTGACGTGACGAGGGCACTTCAAAACAGCTGACGTGACGCGAACACGTCAAAACAGCTGACGTGACGAGGGCTCGTCAAAACAGCTAACGTGACGTGGGAACGTCAAAACAGCTGACGTGACAAGGGCACGTCAAAACAGCTGACGTGACGAGGGCACGTCAAAACAGCTGACGTGATGAGAGCACGCCAAAACAGCTGACGTGACGAGAGCACAGCAAAACAGCTGACGTGACAAGGGCACGTCAAAACAGCTGACGTGACGAGAGCACGTCAAAACAGCTGACGTGACGAGACGAGAGAAGAGACGCGTGAGAATCCTGAATTTTGTTGAAACTTCAAATCCTAATCCGTGGTATTTGTTTTTGACATTTTCGAAACACTTTTTTTGTGAGGATATTTTTACGAAGGTGGAAACATATTATTTCAGATCATCCAAAAGCGTGGCAATTGAGTTATGTTGCACTAAGGGCTACATAGAAAGCGTTGCAATAGTCGTGTTGCATTGAGTGCAACATATAAAGCGTTGCAATAGAGCCGTGTTGCATTGAGTGCTACATAGAAAGCGTTGCAATAGTCGTGTTGCATTGAGTGCTACATATAAAGCGTTGCAATAGAGTCGTGTTGCATTGAGTGCTACATATGAAGCGTTGCAATAGAGTCGTGTTGCATTGAGTGCTACATACAAAGCGTTGTAATAGTCGTGTTGCATTGAGTGCTACATAGAAAGCGTTGCAATAGTCGTGTTAGATTGAGTGCTACATAGAAAGCGTTGCAATAGAGTCGTGTTGCATTGAGTGCTACATATGAAGCGTTGCAATAGAGTCGTGTTGCATTGAGTGCTACATACAAAGCGTTGTAATAGTCGTGTTGCATTGAGTGCTACATAGAAAGCGTTGCAATAGTCGTGTTAGATTGAGTGCTACATAGAAAGCGTTGCAATAGAGTCGTGTTGCATTGAGTGCTACATATGAAGCGTTGCAATAGAGTCGTGTTGCATTGAGTGCTACATACAAAGCGTTGTAATAGTCGTGTTGCATTGAGTGCTACATAGAAAGCGTTGCAATAGTCGTGTTAGATTGAGTGCTACATAGAAAGCGTTGCAATAGAGTCGTGTTGCATTGAGTGCTACATATGAAGCGTTGCAATAGAGTCGTGTTGCATTGAGTGCTACATACAAAGCGTTGTAATAGTCGTGTTGCATTGAGTGCTACATAGAAAGCGTTGCAATAGTCGTGTTAGATTGAGTGCTACATAGAAAGCGTTGCAATAGTCGTGTTGCATTGAGTGCTACATAGAAAGCGTTGCAATAGTCGTGTTAGATTGAGTGCTACATAGAAAGCGTTGCAATAGTCGCGTTGGATTGAGTGCTACATAGAAACACATCGTTACTTAGTTTCCTCTAATAATATTTTAAACAAACCTAGAAGTTAGCAATATGCTTGACTCTTAAACTATCATCTTAACTATGCAAACTGTAGAAGCATAAGCATGTCCACTGTTAAAAACTATCAATATACAGCGTCTCTGCTGATAAATACAGTCGATGTAGCAATCCTCATGTTGTTATGCCTTAAATACACGGCGTGTCTAATGCTAAACATTATCAATATACGGCATGATTACTGATAAACACTATAGATGCAGCCATCCTTTAATATAGGGAGTGTCTACTCTTAAACACAGTTTATGTAGCTACCTTTATGCTACTATAATAATTAGTTAGGCAGAGAAACAATTACCTCATAAAATATATCGTTGGGCGGCAGAAAAATCCTTCCCATTTAAACCATATTTAGTGAACAAATTCAACACCACGAAGACCTGCCACTGACAACACCACGAACACATGCCACTGACAACACCACGAACACCTGCCACTGACAACACCACGAACACCTGCCACTGACAACACTACGAACACATGCCACTGACAACACCACGAACACCTGGAACTAACAACACTACGAACACCTGCCACTGACAACACAACGAACACCTGCCACTGACAACACCACGAACAACTGCCACTGACAACACCACGAACACCTGACACTGACAACACCACGAACACCTGCCACTGACAGCACCACGAACACCTGCCACTGACAACACCACGAACACCTGCCACTGACAACACCACAAACACCTGCCACTGACAACACCACCAACACCTGCCACTAACAGGTGTTGGGCTTGTATCAAGACTCTTTTCTAATCACCTTGTCAGCATTAGCATCCTGTAACATGGACTAAGTATTACGCAATTGAATCTAGAAACACAGTCGCACCGAACACTTCCGCTAAACTAAGACGAGTCTTGCTATTTATTCTTTATCAACATACTACACAACATAAAAGTTATGAGACTTATTGATCCACATACTACACAACATAAAAGTTATGAGACTTTTTGATCAACATACTACACAACATAAAAGTTATGAGACTTATTGATCAACATACTACACAACATACAAGTTATGAGACTTATTGATCAACATACTACACAACATAAAAGTTATGAGACTTATTGATCAACATACTACAAAACATAAAAGTTATGAGACTTATTGATCAACATACTACACAACATACAAGTTATGAGACTTATTGATAAAAGTTATGAGACTACACAACATAAAAGTTATGAGACTTATTGATCAACATACTACGCAACGTGAAAGTTATGAGACTTTTTGATCAATATACTACACTACATAAAAGAGAAAGTTTGTTCGTCAAGAAACAGTAACGGTAATTAATTTTGCGTTTGTTCTGTGCTGTGAATCAATCACTCTGACCAATGTTGCAATTGTCTTACGCATTTATTCAAATTTTTAATTCAAATGTCCCAGAGACTTGAAGGAGTGAAATAATATTTGTTTCATAATGAAATCTGTTATTAAAAGCTGTAAACTGTTCTAAACATCGTTTGATTTTTTTTTTAATGAAGAAAGAGATGGATCATAATTATCTTCAATCTAGACTTTCCTGCTACAGGAGTTCTTCAATTTGGGCCTTCCTACTACAGATAAACGTATGTGTCGTTTCTAGACACCTACGATCATCTCTAGAGGATTTGTAGCATAAGGTATTCGTTAAATACGACTAGCCACCTGAGCCCCTTGCCGCTCGCTAGCCACCTGAGCCCCCTGCCGTTCGCTAGCCACCTGAGCCCCCTGCCGCTCGCTAGCCACCTAGCCCCTTGCCGTTCGCTAGCCACCTAGCCCCCTACCGTTCGCTAGCCACCAGAGCCCCCTGCCGTTCGCTAGCCACCTGAGCCCCCTGCCGTTCGCTAGCCACCTGAGCCCCCCGGTATTCGCTAGCCACCTAGCCCCTTGCCGTTCGCTAGCCACCTAGCCCCCTGCCGTACGTCAGCCATCGGATGTGCAACAAGGGGCACAACACGCCAAACGGATTGAGAGTTGAACAAAAACGTGTAGTTTAACGAGCCAGAAAGTTGCCCTGTAATGCCTGTCTTAATGGAGCCCTACAAGAAACAGTTCTGTAACAATGATTTAATTACCATTCAATACCAAATGTGTCTAGGCTTAGAAATCGAGCGAACACTTTAAACACGTATTATTTATAGATTATAGACCTATTATCACGGTTGCGAGGGCCTAAAACTTAAAGATATTCTCACTGTTGGATCTTGCGATTAAATTTAATTCCTGTTCTGCCTTGTCTTACGCTAGTGCTAAATTTTATTAGATTTTTACTTTAATATTTCATTAATATTAACCTGAAGACTTAAGTTGCCACTCCTGGTGACGCAACACTAACTTTAGTACCGATTAACTACAATTAACCTGAAGACTTAAATTGATACTCCTGGTGGCGCAAGACTAACATTAATAGCAATTAACTACGATTAACCTGAAGACTTAAATTGACTCTACTGGTGAGACATGATCAATGTTAGTAGCAACGAACCACAATAAACCCGAAGACTTAAATTGACATTAATAGTGACACAAGATTAACGTCAGTAGCAATTAACCACAATTAACCTGAAGACTTAAATTGACATTAATAGTGACACAAGATTAACGTCAGTAGTAATTAACCACAATTAACCTGAATACTTAAACTGACATTACTAGTGACACAAGATTATCATCAGTAGCAATTAACCACAATTAACCTGAAGACTTAAATTGCCACAACTAGTGACACACGATTAACGTAAGTAGCAGTTAACCACAATTAACCTGAAGACTTAAATTGACACAACTAGTGACAAACGATTAACGTTAGTAGCAATTAACCACAATTAACCTGAAGACAAATTGACTCCACTGGCTATGCCTGAATAACGTTAGTAGCAATTAACCACAATTAACCTGAAGACAAATTGACTCCACTGGCTATGCCTGAATAACGTTAGTAGCAATTAACCACAATTAACCTGAAGACAAATTGACTCCACTGGCTATGCCTGAATAACGTTAGTAGCAATTAACCACAATGACCAACATAATCGAGAAGTATAAATACAATCGCAGGAAAGAGTTGAAACACGAATTGTGCTGAAAATATTTTATACCCTGACGGTGACTCAAGTAAATAAGTGACGTCGGAGGAAGGGTTCCAGTACGTCGTAAGCCGGTTACTTAAGTGACCTATTGTTTTTTTTATCAAAGTAAATTAGTAGGGAACGATTATTATGAAAATAAACTGGTCCAACACCTAATCGAGGATGACAAACATACAGGAGTTATCCGTCAAAACAGGAAGGCAAACGATACGAGATTTATTGGACGCTATAGCTCAGGAACACCTTTATGCTTTATTATAATAATTCAAATAAGATATTGTCCAGAATGCTTCTTTGTTAAATCAAGAACATTGTAATTTTTATTAGGTATCTAATCTTCTTTACGAATTTCGATCATTTAGTGGGGTTGATTTTTTTCTAATCGAAAATGATTTACAAATATTTCAAAATTATTTTCACTGCGAATAAGCAGAAACGGGAACTAGAGGAATGGGAAAATGGTATAAAGAAAACATATCACCTGAATATATAAAATGTGAGATCGTCGGAAAAAAAAAGTCATATCCAATTTTTGGCGAACATTTTCTGCTTGTATGGTTAATCAGTTTAAAATACTGTTCACATCCTCAAAGTACCGGTTGCGAAATTAAGCTAAATACATGCGTAAAGTTATATATCATACAATTTAAAATTAACACTATTTCTCACTCAGTTTGTCGTTCCTTAAACCAAAAACTCCTAACCTAACAAGCTGAGAGCAGGTGAAGTAGACCACTCTACTGTTGCTTCCTCTGGCTATTACATTAGATTAGAGTGCCAAGGCTTTCTAGTGGCTTCCTCTTGAATTTTGGTTGTGAGTCAGCTTGAATCATCGCGGATTTATTATCAACATATCACGGTTGCGGCCTCAATTGCCGATGAATATTATATTGATAACCGTTGTTATTACGGTATTATTAACCAATATCATTGCATTATTGGGATCAATGCCAGAATAACATTAGCAACTCATGTTGAAACATTATTAGTAACTAATGTCGCAACATCATTATTAACTATAATATCGTAACATCATTAGTAACTATAATGTCGTAACATCATTAGTAACTACTATGCCGCAACATCATTAATAACTATAATGTCGTGACATCATTAGTAACTATAATGTCGTAACATCATTAGTAACTATAATGTCGTAACATCATTAGTAACTATAATGTCGTAACATCATTAGTAACTATAATGTCGTAACATCATTAGTAACTATAATGTCGTGACATCATTAGTAACTATAATGTCGTAACATCATTAGTAACTATAATGTCGTAACATCATTAGTAACTATAATGTTGTGACATTATTAGTAGCTATAATGTCGTAACATTATTAGTAACTATAATGTCGTGACATCATTAGTAACTATAATGTCGTAACATCATTAGTAACTATAATGTCGTAACATCATTAGTAACTATAATGTCGCAACATCATTAGTAACTATAATGCCGCAACATCATTAGTAACTTTAATGTCGTGACATCATTAGTAACTATAACATCATTAGTAACTATAATGTCGTAACATCATTAGTAACTAATGTCGTAACATCGTTAGTAACTACAATGCCGCAACATCATTAGTAAGTATCCAATGGCATTACGATAACAGTCAGGAAGCAAAAATAGCGACACTTCGCCTGTCTCTTTCCCTAAATGAATACGGGTTCAGCACAGGGTAACGAAGTATGTGCTAAAAAAAATCCTAAAATATAGGGTACGGTAATTATAGTTAAATTAATAGATTTTTTCACACCATTGCGCCACTCAATGCCTATTGGTATAACACTTAACAGTATAGTAAGCATAGATCAGTTTTAAAATATAACATTTTCAGTCAAACTTGGCTAATGAAACCAGAAAGGCTGCCCATTCTTAAGTGCTAATATTATATGTACATTTGACCATTAGGCAGAAATAAAACTCGTTAATGCAAAGAAATATGAGAACAATTGGCCGCGATTACGTTAAGTGGAAGCCCGACAATCAGAGTACAAGGCTCTTAGAGTACTAAGCTCTTGGAGTACCAGGCTCTTAGAGTACCAGGCTCTTAGAGTACCAGGCTCTTAGAGTACCAGGCTCTTAGAGTACCAGGCTCTTAGAGTACCAGGCTCTTAGAGTACCAGGCTCTTAGAGTACCAGGCTCTTAGAGTACCAGGCTTTTAGAGTACCAGGCTCTTAGAGTACCAGGCTCTTAGAGTACCAGGCTCTTAGAGTACCAGGCTCTTAGAGTACCAGGCTCTTAGAGTACCAGGCTCTTAGAGTACCAAGCTCTTGGAGTACAGGGCTTTTAGAGTACAGAGCTCTTAGAGTACAGGGCTCTTAGAGTACAGGGCTCTTAGAGTACCAGTCTCTTAGAGTACTAGGCTCTTAGAGTACCAGGCTCTTAAAGTACAGGGCTCTTGGAGTAACAGGCTCTTAGAGTACCAGGCTCTTAGAGTACTAGGCTCTTAGAGTACCAGGCTCTTAGAGTACCAGGCTTGTAGAGTACTAAGCTCTTAGAGTACTAGGCTCTTAGAGTACTACGCCACCAACCAGAGTGCTAGGCTCTTAGAATATCAGGCAATCAGGAGTACTAGGCAATCAGAGTAGCAGGCTATCAGACTACCTGGCAGTCAGGCTACCAGACAATCGAAGTACCAGGTAAACAGAGTACACGATGATCAGAGTACCAGGTGCTCAAATTACAGTCGCTACAGTGTTCAAGGCACTACGTGTACAAAGCACACGGAGTACTAGGCAGGCCCAGTACCAGGCAATCAGAGTACCAAGAACTCGGAGCACCATGTACCAGGCACTCATAGTACCAGGCTCTTAAAGTATCAGGCACTTATAGTACCACGTCCAAATAGTACCAGGAACATAGAGTACCATGTGCTCAGGGTACAGGGCAATCAGAGTACCAGAAAATCGAGAATACCAGGCAATCAGAACGCCAGACATGAAGAGTACTAGGCTCTCAGAGTACGAGGCTCTCAGCGTACGAGGCTTTCAAAGTACCAGGCTCTCGAAGTACCAGGCTCTCAAAGTACCAGGCTCTCAGAGTACCAGGCTCTCAGAGTACGAGGCTCTCAGTGTACGAGGCTCTCAAAGTACCAGGCTCTCAAAGTACCAGGCTCTCAAAGTACCAGGCTCTCAGAGTACCAGGCTCTCAGAGTACCAGGCTCTCAGAGTACCAGGCTCTCAGAGTACCAGGCTCTCAGAGTACCAGGCTCTCAGAGTACCAGGCTCTCAGAGAAAGTATCAGGCAATTAAAGAGTATGAAACACACAAAGTACAAAGTTCTTAAAGTTCTGGGCTCACAGAGTACCAGGCACACAATGTACCAAGCACTTCAATGGTCCGGCTAGGATACCACGGAGCGCTGCAAAGGAGTGGCTACAGAAGCAAGGCCAGTTAAATTTCGAGGGTCGACCATCGTCGACAGACTTCGGATGAACGAAAGATTGCCCACCGGTAAGCCATCTGCATTTTGCCGCGGTGGTGTAATGCTGCAAACACGGGAGACTGCAGAGGATAGATGGAATACCGGATTATAAATTTCGTTTGGTTTATGATCGATCTAACTTGGCCAACCTTGGTACAACGTTAAAACACTCTTAACTTATGTTTGTGATTGACGGATTAACACACAAAACAGTAAAAGATGTTTGGCCCATAGTGAGATGGAGGTTTTAAGAAATTCTCATATATACAAGTCAGTAGTATAAGTTCGTAATATAATAAAAAAACTGGGAACAAACAAAAATATTCTACGTTAATATGATACAGGATATTAGATATGGCGTATTCGATAAAGAGAAGTGAACTTATACTAATAATGTAAAACTAGTTTACAAATAATAAACTTTTTTTGTACCTGTTAAATGTAGATTTTTACGTTTTATGGTGTAATTAATATTGGTTTAAAAATAAGAATTCCTAACTGATAGTTTATATTGCAAACCCTTTATTAGGTGTAGTGTAAACTTACAAATATTAAATATACTGGGAGATCATTGAGTAATTTTTTTAACAAATGTTGGAGAAAAGTTTGGCGGGCAAATTAGTCATTGGAATGCTATTAATAATTAAAGTACCTGCTCTGCAAAATTTACAACTATTTAGAAAGGAAAAGGCCGCCTGGTCCATGGTATCGTTTCAGCGCTCTTTTCTACTAGTAGCTTCAAGACCGCCTGGATAATGTTAAACAGCTAGCTTATGATGTAACGAACTTGAACGTGTCCGTTAAATTAAAGTAGATTATAACATAGAAATAAACAAATAAAATACGACAATAGTGCGTTATATCATGCAATGCACTTGGGAGATATAGTCATACAAGAAAACGAGTAAAACTGAAAAAACAATTATCTACACATGATTATATAACGAAAGATCATTGACTGATATAGTCGCATATTAAATGGTAATTATTCACAAATTAGGCTTATTAATCAAACACAAAGTGCAGCAAACAGTGCATACAAAAAAAATAAAAACAAAAACGAATAAAAAACAAATAAGGATAAGTGCAAGCCAAAAAACTATTATCGTGCAAAAAAAAATCTCAACACCATGCTGAAACAAACTGAAAACAAAGGCACAATTATTAGTCAGAAATAAAACTCGT
>SDVV010018495.1:0-13746 GCA_016164225.1 Gammarus roeselii
TATATATGTATGACTAGTAATGTTGCATAGTTGTGTTGTCACTGGCGCAGTCCTGCTGGTCCGGTTTTTATTTGCTTATCGCAAGTTTGCAGTGATTTACTCAGAGTCAGAATTATAGCCCACCTTGGAGCAGTAATTAAGTCCGAGTACAAATGTTATACTTGTTGTCTTATGTCTGGATGAGCTCGTGTATTCTATTTTGTATTCGTTACTTGAACGCATTTCTCGTTATGTAACGCAGGTGAAAGTAGAACACCTCTCATATAGAAAAAAACTTGGATAAATCCGGACCACATGCACGAAAATGACATAAAACATATTCAAAATTCTTGTGTCCGAGTTTTTTTTCATCTGTTGCAGAAACTTCAATGCAGGACTCATCTGTTTCTCGATAATATTGAACCATTTATTTAAGGGGTATTATACTTATAAGGCATACTTCGTATAACACCGGAATACCACGAGCTTCCAAACTATTATTTGTTCACACCCACCCCACTTTAATTCAACCCTTACCCCTTGACTTGTCTTCTCCAGCGCGGGCAGGACCGTGTAGCATGCAGCCCCTGACCATATCGCATGCCTGTTTTTCCTCCTGATTGTAGGCTGTGTGAGCAGTGATAACCAGTGCTAGCAACACTACTGTATCTAAGTGCAATAGCTGAACACTACTGTATCTAAGTGCAATAGCTGAACACTACTGTATCTAAGTGCAATAGCTGAATACTTCGTCAGATTTTTAGGAGATGAATGTGGACAATGTAATCGAAAGCAGTATCCATGTGCAGCACTTTGCTATACACTGGTGATTCTGTCCCCCGTCTGGCAGCTGTTAAGGGTGGGGCGACGGATGCCCTAGTCTGGCAGCTTCAGAGGGTGGGGCGACGGATGTCCCAAGTCTGGCAGCTGCAGAGGGTGGGGCGACGGATGTCCCCAGTCTGGCAGCTGCAGAGGGTGGGGCGACGGATGTCCCCAGTCTGGCAGCTGCAGAGGGTAGGGCGACGGATGTCCCCAGTCTGGCAGCTGCAGAGGGTAGTGCGCCGGATGTCCCCAGTCTGGCAGCTGCAGAGGGTAATGCGACGGATGTCCGGAGTCAGGCAGCTGCTGAGGGTGGGGCGACGGATGTCCCTAGTCTGGCAGCTGCAGAGGGTGGGGCGACGGATGTCCCTAGTCTGGCAGCTGCAGAGGGTGGGGCGACGGATGTCCCCAGTCTGGCAGCTTCAGAGGGTGGGGCGACGGATGTCCCTAGTCTGGCAGCTGCAAAGGGTGGGGCGACGGATGTCCCTAGTCTGGCAGCTGCAGAGGGTGGGCGACGGATGTCCCTAGTCTGGCAGCTGCAGAGGGTGGGGCGACGGATGTCCCCAGTTTGGCAGCTACAGAGGGTGGGGCGACGGATGTCCCCAGTCTGGCAGCTGCAGAGGGTGGGGCGACGGATGTCTCCAGTCTGGCAGCTGCAGAGGGTAGTGCGACGGATGTCCCCAGTCTGGCAGCTGCAGAGGGTAGTGCGACGGATGTCCCCAGTCTGGCAGCTGCAGAGGGTGGGGCGACGGATGTCCCCAGTCTGGCAGCTGCTGAGGGTGGGGCGACGGATGCCCCCAGTCTGGCAGCTGCAGAGGGTAGTGCGACGGATGTCCCCAGTCTGGCAGCTGCAGAGGGTAGTGCGACGGATGTCCCCAGTCTGGCAGCTGCTGAGGGTGGGGCGACGGATGTCCCCAGTCTGGCAGCTGCTGAGGGTGGGGCGACGGATGTCCCCAGTCTGGCAGCTGCTGAGGGTGGGGCGACGGATGCCCCCAGTCTGGCAGCTGCAGAGGGTAATGCGACGGATGTCCCCAGTCTGGCAGCTGCAGAGGGTAGTGCGACGGATGTCTCCAGTCTGGCAGCTGCTGAGGGTGGGGCGACGGATGTACCCTGTCTGGCAGCTGCAGAGGGTGAGGCGACGGATGTCCCCAGTCTGGCAGCTACAGAGGGTGGGGCGACGGATGTCCCCAGTCTGGCAGCTAGAGAGGGTGGGGCGACGGATGTCCCCAGTCTGACGTGTTCCGCTTATTTCGTTATCAGATTTGATGTCGCAACAGCTCGTAGTTCAGTGTTTTTAGTTAACAAAAGTGAATGTTATGACACGAACAGGCAGCGTGGAATGTTATGACACGAACAGGCAGCGTGGAATGTTATGACACGAACAGGCAGCGTGGAATGTTATGACACGAACAGGCAGCGTGGAATGTTATGACACGAACAGGCAACGTGGAATGTTATGACACGAACAGGCAGCGTGGAATGTTATGACACGAACAGGCAGCGTGGAATGTTATGACACGAACAGGCAGCGTGGAATGTTATGACACGAACAGGCAGCGTGGAATGTTATGACACGAACAGTCAGCGTGGAATGTTATGACACGAACAGGCAGCGTGGAATGTTATGACACGAACAGGCAGCGTGGAATGTTATGACACGAACAGGCAGCGTGGAATGTTTTGACACGAACAGGCAGCGTGGAATGTTATGACACGAACAGGCAGCGTGGAATGTTATGACACGAACAGGCAGCGTGGAATGTTATGACACGAACAAGCAGCGTGGAATGTTATGACACGAACAGGCAGCGTGGAATGTTATGACACGAGCAGGCAGCGTGGAGTTTGGTTGCAGACGTCCTCGTTGATTTTTGAAATAAGAATACGCATCGTGATCTATTTATAAGATTGAGCTAGTGACGTGTACTTAGTAACCTATACTTACATAATGTTATTAAATGAGGGAAATAACTTGTTATGCACTCACGTCCTCTTCACGTCCATGGTTCGTACGTAACCTGTTTCATTTATTTTATATTGCCGAGTTGTTTTACATGCATCACTCGTCGTCATTGAAACACATCAAACATAATACTGGAATAGAACTTCATTTATAAACTCGTCCGCTTATTTTGTATGTTTTATTTGTTATAGTTTTATTATTCAGTTTTACAGTCCTACGACGGGGAAAATATCGTGGGTTCAATTTATTTATTTCTGCACGCTACTGACGTGCAGAAAGAACACCGCTACTGACGTGCAGAAAGAACACCCGCTACTGACGTGCAGAAAGAACACCCACTACTGACATGCAGAAAGAACACCCGCTACTGACGTACAGAAAGAACACCCGCTACTGACGTGCTGAAAGAACACCCGCTACTGACGTGCAGAAAGAACACTCGCTACTGACATGCAGAAAGAACACCCGTTACTGATGTGCAGAAAGAACACCCGCTACTGACGTGCAGAAAAAAACACCCGCTACTGACATGCAGGAAGAACACCCGCTAGTGACGTGCAGAAAGAACACCCGCTACTAACGTGCAGAAAGAACACCCGCTACTGACATGCAAAAAGAACACCCGCTGCTGACGTGCAAAAAGAACACCCGCTACTGACGTGCAAAAAGAACACCCGCTACTGACGTGCAGAAAAAACACCCGCTACTGACGTGCAGAAAGAACACCCGCTACTGAGGTGCCGAAAGAACACTCGCTACTGACGTGCAGAAAGAACACTCGCTACTGACGTGCAGAAAGAACACCCGCCACCCGCTACTGACGTGCAGAAAGAACACCCGCTACTGACGTATAGAATGAACACCCGCTACTGACGGGCAGAAAGAATACTCGCTACTGACGTGCTAAAAAAACACTCGCTACTGACGTGCGGAAAGAACACCCGCTACTGACGTGCAAAAAAAAAACACCCGCTACTGACGTGCGGAAAGAACACCTGCTACTGACGGGCAGAAAGAACACCCGCTAATGCCGTGCAGAAAGAACACCCGCTACTGACGTGCAGAAAGAATACCCGCTGCTGATGTGCAGAAAGAACACTCGCTACTGACGTGCAGAAAGAACACTCGTTGCTGACGTGCAAAAAAACACTCGTTACTGACGTGCAAAAAGAACATCCGCTACTGACGTGCAGAAAGAACACTTGCCACTGACGTGCAGAAAGAACACTCGCTACTGACGTGCAGAAAGAACACCCGATGCTGACGTGCAGAAAGAACACTCGCTACTGACGCACTGAAAGAACATTCGCTACTGACGTGCAGAAAGAACACTCGTTACTGACGTGCAGAAAGAACACCCGATGCTGACGTGCAGAAAGAACACTCGCTACTGACGTGCAGAAAGAACACTTGGTACTGACGTACAGAAAGAACACTCGTTACTGACGTGCAGAAAGAACACCCCCTAGTGACGTGCAGAAAGAACACCCGTTGCTGACGTGCAGAAAGAACACTCGCTACTGACGTGCAGAAAGAACACTTGCTACTGACGTGCACAAAGAACACTCGTTACTGACGAGCAGAAAGAACATCCGCAACTGACGTGCAAAAAGAACACCCGCTACTGACGTGCAGAACGACGTGTACATACGATTGGGTAACTCCATTGTAGGTAAGAGATCAAATCATTCCCTAAGAAATTATTGCCGTAGCATATTGAAGTAAATTTCAATGGATATTTCCAAAAACATGAAAATAATTATTCGATGAATATTTGTAGAATAAGTCAAGGGAAATGCTTACAAATAATGCTGTTTTTCTATCATCTTCCACTGCATGGAGCTCTTAAATGCACAGAAGTAAAATGCTGCACCGGACTGACGTCATTTTAATGTTTTTTTGTTGTTGTATTACGGTCCGGACGTAGCGAGTCGTGTAGGAGGATCTCGATACTGCTCATCTTAAAGACGCTACAATGAATTTGTAGATACTTGAACCGGCGATTTTGTTTTAGCAGTGTTCAGAGTGTTGCCCGCTACTTCACTCTCAACCATCCAGTTCTGGGGAGCTTCTTCTTACTTGCACCAATAGTAGGTAAGAACACAGCACTGTAAACAGAACCTATCCACGCAGCTACGGTGTCTCCAACTCGAAGGCAGAGGCGGACAGGGACGCTATGATACGGTGTCTCCAATTCGAAGGCAGAGGCGGACAGGGACGCAATGAATGACGGACACCCCAAACAGACGGTAGCAGAATATGGGCGTGTGTTTGGAAGGATAAAGACTGACGCCTTCTGGAACAACATCAGCTTGACCAATCTTAGTTGCAGGCTGTGTGAGGCAAAACATAATATTTACATGAATTATTCTATCGAAGGTCCGATTCCTACACGGAATTTTCGAACAACATACTCTGGAAATGTACATCGATACTGTATTTTGCGTCACGCTGAACTTACCATGTGTACAGTTTCTCACTTTGTGTAGTTAGTCAATCTTCAGTCCTGATAATGTTGCCATTGGCCCTCGTGGTGATGTGTTGTGGTTACACCTCGTCTCTTGTGAATCCTTTCTTATCTCTCACATTGCCTCTACTAAACACCTAGAGCGTGATGACTTAATCTCTATACCTGGCTAAGGTTTGCCTAGTCATGTGTCTGTGTCGACCCTTGTAGGGCCTTCGCTTCGCCTTTGCCTTGTAAGGCACAGTTCGTGTTTTGTCTTCTTGGTTTTTCCTCTTGACAGGTGTTGAGGGAAGAGAGAGAATCATCCGCAACATTTCACGCGGCAAGTCATGCTCGCTAACACCATAACCCGTCGAGTGCAGATAGGTAGGTAGGTAGGTAGGTGTCTCCGGCGCTGGCAAGACTGGACGTACTGTGAATGCTGGTAACACATTAAGGCATGAGAATTGGGAACTACACCATAGACCTTTTTCATTACTCTAGCACCTTCAAAATACATGCGAGCTTGGAAATGTCTGTTCAAGTTTCGTCCTTTCGTGAATTAGTAGCGCGGATTCTTGAAGATATTTGAAATTAGGTTTCAGGAGACTTGTAAAACATCAGTCCTGTCTCACTTTGGGCGATCCTTGGTCACCTCCTGATGTCCTTTTAAAGCCCCAGCCGAGAAGAGCAGGAGTCAGTTGTAACAGTGAGACGGCGGTAGCAGGTGTAATAAAGCCCGGTGAAATACCGATCCGACCTTTGGTAAAAAGGAGGACGACGTCGTAAACATTTATACCCGTCGTTGGTAGGGATTTAGCCGGAGACTGGGGTGAGGTGTGCTTCTGCGTAGAGGTAGGATTCTGTAGAAAGGTGCTCTTCTGTGGAGAGGTAGGCTTCTCTGCATGGTGAGGTGGGATTTTATGCACTGAAGGTAGATCAAATAAATGTGACATTTTGCAGAGGAAAATCCAAGAGGTTCATTCAAATTTTATTAAGTAATTCATGATATTCCACCAAAAGCTAACAAAAATCCATTGATATGTTACATGATATTTAGGTATTGGTTTGTCTGCATAGTTATGGATAGAAAGATCTCTCGGTGCTCGATTGGAAAAAAATCAGCAACAAGAGACCAAAAAGGTCCAAGTCCAATCTAATAAATTTTGAGAGGTTGTACTCCGAATCGTTATGCCTCCTGCACTCCGTCCGTCCGTATGTGTTACACCGATGATCAGTGTTGTCGGGCTCTCACTACGGTCTCGGCAACCATGCACGGTGCATTTTTTGTGACGTTGGTTGCATAAACGCATGCAAACAGCCGCATTAGACTGATGCTGGTGTTTTGCGACCGTAAAATAGCCGCACCAGACTGATGTTGGTGTTTTGCGACCGTCGGCGGTTGGGTTCGGATGATCTCATGCGGCCGGGATGGCTGAGTCAGACTCTTGACGTGAACGCATGGCTGACCTTTTTTCTAATATGTGAATTATAGTTGAACTCTTTCATTGTGTCTAGGTGACCGCTTGGTCAATTTACTTGTTAATTTTTTATCGGTGCAGCATTCCGGTATATGCAAGCAATAACGACTGCGTCAAATATATTTGGATTTACGGATTTTTGTTAGGTTGATAATTTTGTATAACATCTTTCTAAGGAAGGCCATTACTCTTTTGTTAGAGCGACACGCCTTTTTACTTCCTCATAGGTCCACTACAGTTCTTCACCTTCATGATATCGTTCTGTTCAGTTAGTGTTCGTGTCTCTTAATCTGTTAGTTTACTAAGTATCAGTAACATCTATGGAAAAAAATTCCAACCTCCCGGAGTCACAATTTTCTTAGCCCTCAAGACTTCATTATACCCGTGGAGAGTAAAGGCATTCCCGCAATACATTTCATAGGAAAACAATTTTCAAGCTTACCAGCAAAGCTTTAAATGTAGATTCTTTCGTTATTTTGGTCAAAATGAATGACAAATATTAACGAAAACACGGAGACGTACGACATCCACTCACAACCCTTCAATCCTCATTAAAACCTCTACTATCAGTTTGTACCCACTAGCGATCAACGACGTTGTTACGAGTTGTGTTGCTTTTGATGGAGCCTGGCGGCCAGAAGCCGAATTGACCAAACTGTCTGAAGGTCACCTTAGTGCGCAACTGTGGCCTTAGCTGTGCAAATTATGCGGCTTTAGCTTGTTTTTACCTATTTTTTCAAGATTTCGTCAAGAAGTTAATTAATGGTGACAGTATAATACTTTTTGTTATTATTTCCATTACTCAAATTAGGATTTAATGATTCAAAATTCATTTAGTTATTTTTACAGTTGGGTAAATGTTCAGAAGCGTTACACTACACATATAAAATGTACCAAGTCTACGCCAGTGTGATTTTTTTCCGAAATAATATTTGCTACTGTAGTACACTCATATTAGTTTACAAGTATGGATGTAAATAAATATACAATTACATCTCACCAATCAACAGATATTATTGAAAGACTAGTGACTAGTCTCCATTCTTCAATGAATCAGCAGCAAAGAAAAAGTTGCATCGAAAATGTGATTTAAAAAACAAATAATGAGATGAGTTAGGGCAGCTAACATTCAAGAAATCAGGTCAATAAACTCCTCACACTGACCTTAAGTAAAGAAACCAGGAGTAGAACATGTCCAACATGGAACTGTATACAACACTTACGTTCACCAACCACAAATTTTGATAATAATTACATAGTTTATGTGATACATAGGCTCAGGATAACAACATTCAATAAGCCATTACACTTATCTTAGTATTGAACAGGTACCTATGTTTACGAGATTAGGCTCAGGATAACAACATTCAATGAGCCATTACACTTATCTTAGTATTGAACAGGTACCTATGTTTACGAGATTAGGCTCAGGATAACAACATTCAATGAGCTATTACACTTATCTTAGTATTGAACAGTTACCTATGTTTACGAGGTTAAGCTCAGGATAACAACATTCAATGAGCTATTACACTTATCTTAGTATTGAACAGGTTCCTATGTTTACGAGATGACAGGACATGTGAGGCTGAAACAGGGCAATGAAACATTGCATAGAGCAGTTAAATTCATTAGCATAAACTTTTGAATGTAGAAGTTCAAAGGGATATTATTTTTGTTTACATTTAAAAGTACCTATACGGCCACTCATTCTAATATCTGTTGCAATTTAATTCCAAGTTAAGCAGCTCTGAAATCTAAGAGAAGTTGGGATTGTGTTGATGATATTAGATGGATTTACAAATCCGCATTGATACGAAGATTATACTTTGAGTGACTTCTTACGAGATAATCGTTTTCATTCTAAGTCAAATGATTCAAAGTTTCGTAAAGAAACATTAAAACGAAGAAGTCAGTTATGTGATAGTTGAAGAATATTTCGTTCCCAACACAGTTCGAGCACAAGACTTTGAACTGTGTGTTAGGGATGGGTATCTTTCCCATGGAAAATATTATTACCCAAGTCCTGTCAACATTCAGCCTCAACTTATTAGATGTGAACTAGTTAAATATGTGCATCTAATAGTTATTCATTCCAGTAATAGGATCATCAAGACTTTTTCCAGTCGAGTACACTCTAGCATCATCTGAAAGATGGACAGAGAACAACCAGTCGGTAATGTTTACAATGTCATTAATGTAGATAAGGAAGAGTAAAGGCCCAAGGATCGACCCTTGCAGTACTTCTATATTAGGTGTACCGACAGATGATGTTTATTCAAACTCACTATATGTTTTCTATCAAGATAACGTTCCTATAACTCCTGTCACTGGAACTAACTCCACAATGCAGCTATTTTAACAACAAAATATCACGGTTTACTGGTCAACACACTAGAAAGCTTTGCGGAGTTCATAAAAGTGACAACAATGACGAACCCATTATTGAACTCATCAATAATATATTCAGGCAATAAGGAAACTGTTCTGTACTCTTTAGAAATACTTTCAAAAACTTCATTAATGACGGAGAGGACTGATATTATAAGAGGATTCTTTGCCAGCTCTGCTAGTATTCCCATAAATCGGAGAAATTTTGCAATTTTGAGTGCATCGAGAATAATTTCATGCTGAAGTGATAAATTGATCAAGGAAGCTAGCTACAATAATCCCAGATACTATTTTAATTACAGAAAGCTTCAATTATCCTTAAGATATTAAATCGATGGAGCACAATCCAGGCCATCTTCAAAGTGTCGTTTTGACTTGAGATAATCGACTTTTGAAATAAAGGTTAATCTGCACAGTTTTGAGTCAAATTTATACTGCATTGCTTCACAAAGTGTTCAGTTGAAACTGCATCATCTTTCGCGGTGTTGATTGTGGAGGTAAATGAATACTACATCGACCTTAAAAGAGTTAAATTTGCTGAACTTGGTTGATGGTTGATGGTTGATGGTTATCTATTTATTGTCGAAAGTGATATTTTTTACAATCGAAACTAATCGTCTAACAGTACCAGCGAGGAGACCTATTGTTCTACAGTGCTGTTGCTTTCAACTGTACGATGAGTGTCGTGTACCATCCACGAGGGCTCCAGACCCTGATTCCAAAAGGTGTGTGTCCGGCTGTTCGTTGAACAATATTTCGAACTCCACGTACAGTTACAGCATTTTCATGACCAGCAATACATCCATGAAACGCGTCACAACGAGATTTTCCATAGAAATAACACTTGTTCCGTTACTTGCGTAGGTCTGTCACTTTCAAATGCTTAAGCCTCGTCAATTAAGAATGTATATTGACGTTGTATGGCTCAGGTGAAAGAACACCATACGCAGAGCTCCACGTCGGCTTTTTA
This sequence comes from Gammarus roeselii, assembly GCA_016164225.1. Lineage (NCBI taxonomy): Eukaryota > Metazoa > Arthropoda > Malacostraca > Amphipoda > Gammaridae > Gammarus > Gammarus roeselii. Next base: position 10,050 of record SDVV010018495.1, read on the forward strand.
CGAAATATATGTATACATTTTTTGAAAACCCTGCCCTGAATTGGTTTTTCGACTGCTGCTGAACGTGCCACATACGAAAAAGTGTTTTCCAAATAATAAGGCCTCGCATGTGCCGCATGGATTTCAGTTCTCGATTGCCTCAATTGATGATGAACTTTATACGCTGAACTCCACGCCGTCAGTTAATGATGAACATTATACGATGAACTCCATGACGATAACGATGAACATTATACGCTGAACTCCACGCCGTCAGTTAATGATGAACATTATACGATGAACTCCATGACGATAACGATGAACATTATACGCTGAACTCCACGTCGTTAGTTAATGATGAACATTATACGCTGAACTCCACGACGTCAATTCATGATAAACATTATACGCTGAACTCCACGCCGTCAATTAATGATGAACATTCTACGCTAAACTCCACGTCGTTAGTTAATGATGAACATTATACGCTGAACTCCACGACGTCAATTCATGATAAACATTATACGCTGAACTCCACGCCGTCACTTAATGATAAACATTATACGAACTCCACGCCGTCAATTAATGATAAACATTATACGCTGAACTCCACGCCGTCAATTAATGATAAACATTATACGCTGAACTCCACGCCGTCAATTAATGATAAACATTATACGCTGAACTCCACGACGTCAATTAATGATAAACATTATACGCTGAACTCCACGCCGTCAATTAATGATAAACATTATACGCTGAACTCCACGACGTCAATTAATGATAAACATTATACGCTGAACTCCACGCCGTCAATTAATGATAAACATTATACGCTGAACTCCACGACGTCAATTAAAGATGAACATTATACGCTGAACTCCACAACGACTTTTTTTAATCGTTTCGAGTTCCCAAAGGTTTTTTTTTAATTACAGACCTTCCAAATGATGCATGGATTTCAACAATTCGTGCTCAAGCTAAAAAACAGGGCAACGCAGAGCTGAACGTCGTTTTTTTTTCTTCTAAATTCTTTTGCGTTTTCCTCCAAACATTTCGTTGTGAACGTGACCTGTTTCCCGTCCTGCTCTTCACGTCCTAGACGAGAGCTGGGCTCAGAGTGCCGAGGCTTCATTGATTATGAACGGATTTTGACGTATTATGGCAAAATTTTAAGGACAAAACTACACGCAACGCTCCACGACGGCGTTTGTTGAAATTCATTCAGGTTTCGAAGTCACGCCGCTTTGCTCTAAACTTGATCATTTGAGCGTTTTGTTCTCCACGCGCTGTACCTGAAACTGTTTTTCAAAATGCAAAGGGTTCACTAACAATACATGAATTCCATCTTTTCTCGCTCGATGGCTCAAACTCATAACAAGACGATGCGCAGCGCTTCACGTCGGCTTCTTCTCGCCTTTTTTTCTCAGAATCGAGCTCTGTACTTGGTTATTTTATTAGCTCACCTTCGATGCGGTTTTTGGAACTTGGTCATTTTGTCGGATCTTGCTCTTCCGCACCATGTACGAGAACCACATTTCAAAATGCTACGTCTCCGTTAATATTCTATTCATTTCAACGCTCTATAAATGAAAAAAAAACAAGGACAGAGCTCTGCGTCGACTTTGTGGTTGAAATTAGTTTATTTCATTCCATATCCTGCTCCTGCTCTTGTGGCGGGGAGATTTGGCGCCTCCCCCCTCTGTGTCTGCCTAGCTTAGTCACCCCCCTAACTAGGGGGAAACGGCTGTATGTCTATACATCCTGCTCTAAAATTTTCAGTTCTGAAACTGCTTTTGTGGGGGGATTCTTCTAAATGCTAAGGCTCAGCTACTTGCATTTCAATCTAAGGCTCAGCTACTTGCATTTCAATCTAAGGCTCAGCTACTTGCATTTCAATCTAAGGCTCAGCTACTTGCATTTCAATCCTTTTTGGAGCCAATAAAATGACAGCATCATACGCAGAGCTCCACGTCATCTTTAAAAAAAATAGTGCTTATTTCATAACCAATCACTGAACTCTGGCTGTACACTTCTTAAACACATTTCTCATGGGGGGAGTACCAAAGCCCCTCACACCTGCGCCAGTGGTCAGAATGTCTGTTTCAGCGCAACACAACTTTTCGACGCAAGCGTTCTACAGCTCAAACGTCACACCATGTTTATTGTTAAGAAGTCGGCGATTCTGGGAGACATCGTCCCTTTGTGGCGGACGATGTCTTGTTTTGAATTAAACCAATACCAAGGTGTGTTTACGTCTAGTGTTAAAATAGTACCAAGGTGTGTTCACGTCAGATATTGAACCAATACCAAGGTGTGTTCACATCTAGTGTTAAAATAGTACCAAGGTATGTTCACGTCAGATGTTAAACCAATACCAAGGTGTGTTCACGTCTAGTGTTAAAATAGTACCAAGGTGTGTCCACGTCAGATGTTAAACCAATACCAAGGTGTGTTCACATCTAGTGTTAAAATAGTACCAATGTGTGTTCACGTCAGATGTTGAACCAATACCAAGGTGTGTTCACGTCTAGTGTTAAAATAGTACCAAGGTGTGTCCACCTCAGATGTTGAACCAATACCAAGGTGTGTTCACGTCTAGTGTTAAAATAGTACCAAGGTATGTTCACGTCAGATGTTGAACCAATACCAAGTTGTGTTCACGTCTAGTGTTAAAATAGTACCAAGGTGTGTCCACGTCAGATGTTGAACCAATACCAAGGTGTGTTCACGTCTAGTGTTAAAATAGTACCTAGGTATGTTCACGTCAGATGTTAAACCAATACCAAGGTGTGTTCACGTCTAGTGTTAAAATAGTACCAAGGTGTGTTCACGTAGTGTTCATCGACGAAAAACATATTGTGGCACGGATGCCATTGCCAGAGATACCATGTTATTCGAGAGGTGAATAAATCCGTTCGTTATTCCATTTTACAACTTCGTAGACGACATACTAAGAAACAACTCTATTTTCTTTATATTGTTTGTTGCAATTTCTATATGTGCCGACATTTTAATGTTGACCTTATCAGCCTTTCTCAAGAGTTCCTTTAAAACTGAACTTAAAGAACTCCTTTAAAATGTGATGGCAAGCTGAAGGTTGTCGGTTCGAGTCCTGGCCTGTCTTCTATTGGTCCAGGAGACCACCCATAATGCCCCGTGTAAAGATTCCACCGGTGTTTGCTGGGAGGTCGCGCAGTCAAGCCTTCTATTAAGTTGCGGGGTGAGTTCGTACGGTGGGGATCCTCTCATGAGATAGAGCCTCCAAGCAATAACAATACATAGCATTTGGCTTCATAGAATATTTATATACATTTTTAGAGCACTGTGTCATAAATCTTCTGAGGATCGGACAACATTGTGGATAAATATGTCTAGCAACAATACCTTCCACAACATCGACTCAATATGTCTAGCAACGATTCCTTCCACAACATCGACTCAATATGTCTAGCAACAATACCTTCCACAACATCGACTCAATATGTCTAGCAACGATTCCTTCCACAACATCGACTCAATATGTCTAGCAACAAAACCTTCCACAACATCGACTCAATATGTCTAGCAACAATACCTTCCCCAACATCGACTCAATATGTCTAGCAACAATACCTTCAACAACATCGACTCAATATGTCTAGCAACGATTCCTTCCACAACATCGACTCAATATGTCTAGCAACAATACCTTCCCCAACATCGACTCAATATGTCT
>SDVV010018496.1:0-13746 GCA_016164225.1 Gammarus roeselii
ATAACGGTCAATATTTGGCTAGAGGTAACTGGGCACACACCTCTGGAGAAGCGTTGATGATGTACCTTATAACGGTCAATATTTGGCTAGAGGTAACTGGGCACACACCTCTGGAGAAGCGTTGATGATGTACCTTACAGCGGTCAATATTTGGCTAGAGGTAACTGGGCACACACCTCTGGAGAAGCGTTGATGATGTACCTTATAACTATTTACTATCACGATTCAAAATAAGCACCCTTGAATTTATCCGTCAATTAAATTGGCCGCCACAGGTTATTGTTTTCTATGGCCCTCCTCTGTACAGTGACTCGACTGTTGCATTGTGTCTCGGCCAAGAGTCACTATTTGCTCCCGCCTATACCAATAGACGAAGCAAGGACAGGATGGATCCAGAGCAACCCGTCATCACCTTGGCGAACTCGGTCCAGGAGTCACTATTTGCTCCCGCCTATACCAATAGACGAAGCAAGGACAGGATGGATCCAGAGCAACCCGTCATCACCTCGACGAACTCGGTCCAGGAGTCACTATTTGCTCCCGCCTATACCAATAGACGAAGCAAGGACAGGATGGATCCAGAGCAACCCGTCATCACCGCGATGAAGTCCCATCGCGGTGACCCGTCTCCACCAGCAGGAAAATGTTTGAGCGCTGCATGGTCCCCAAACTTCCTCTCAATTGTAGGACGATATTGTAGATGAAAAACGTTCCTTCCTGGCATTTGAACTCGCGCATTCGGCGACAGCCAACCAAAACCCGAGGACGACGAAGACTGGGCCACATGCGGGTACATGATTAATTAAGATGACGCACGTACACAGTGAGAAAAAACCATGTATTTCACCGTTTAAAAACAGTAAATTCAATGTATTTCCAATCATATTGAGTGTCAGATTAATTACATTTAAAGTGCAATGTAAAACACAGGTATAAATTAATGAGATTGATCTGCTATTTGAGCTCACTTAAATTTAAAGTGCAATTTAAAGTGCATTTAAGTGCATTTAAAGTGCAATGTAAAACATAGGTATAAATTAATGATATTGATCTGCTATTTGGGCTCACTTAAATTTTGAAGTATAAAAATACAATTTGCTGGAACGTAATAGGCATCATTGGATTATAATTGGAATAAGGGCGGCGAACTTGAACACGTGACTATTTATGGTATATTTATTTACAGGAAAGTATTCAGGTAAAGCGGGTTTTCGTCCTTAGCATCGCATCCTAACCGGTGGAGCTTTTTGAGGATCTCATGTGTTCACATCAAACTAATTCATGTGGTGAATTCCACTTCTTATGCTTCAGCTGAAAAATATAGCAAAGTGTAATCGTTTACTTTATTAAACACAAGAGCATGACGCTCACGTACAGTATATAGCACGCATACATTTACTCCAGTTCTATATTTTCTTCGTTATCGCAAGGGTTTCGGTTTTCGGTGTCTCGATCAATTGTTCGCACAATACCAATCGATGCTTCGATCGTGTACAAATTTCCAGAAATACGCACAGTTTCCTTATACATTTAACCCTCTCGTTGTATTCTTAATCCAAGTGTTTGTTTTTCTGTCCCACAGATGGTATCCTGAGCGTCTCCCCTCGGCCCTCTTCCCTGCCCGCCTCCCCCACATACCCCACAACGTATCCAATCCATTTCCCCTCGTCTACAGCACCCTCCGGCACTCCAATTTCATTTATACCAATCTCGCGGTTACCACTCCCCATTCCTCAATTTAAACCCAGTTGTGCGTCTTCTCCCTCGTCTCCCGTCAACTCGCCATCTCCCCAAAGTCACCTCCACTATCATCACCATCTATCCTCTCGCCAGCATTCTCCATATCATCGAGACTCTCCTATTTTCCACACCACTTCGCCTTGTCACAGAAGAAGAAGTTTAAGTGAGGAGGGGCTTCGAACATCCCAACTTTTGTCGCGGGAACGACGAGTTCAGTTCGATCCTTCAGATAGGTCAGAAGACCCTGCAGATGAGGGAACGGAGAGGGAAGAGGGAGGAGCCTATAGAGAAGTGGGCGCGGCTTGTGATGAAGAGGGCGTGACTTGTGATGATGCGGGAGTGTCCCTCGACGAAATGGGTGGAGCTAACTCGGTGACGTCTGACAGCTTGGAGTCCCGTGGAGAGGACGACTCCGGGGGGCCGGTAAGGACAGAACTTTCTTTCAGAAATATTTTCTACCATATCCATTGGAATACTCTCGTAATTTGATTGCAAATCGATCTGTCTTTGAACAGCCGACTGCTTTATTCATGAAGTCAAAACACTATAAAATATTAATGTTAAAGCTAGTTAGTGGAATGGTGTTTTTTGTGTAACTGCCTTTCGCAGACATTCAACTGGTGGATAAATTTGAAAAATAAACCTGGTATTTCAATAGGTACAAATAGATTCATTGTGATTCCGTGCATAAATAAGGCGAAGTATGAACATACATATAATTCGAGCACTATTGAATCATTGTTGCTACGGGTGTCCTAGAAATTGTGATTTTGTTTTGAGCTATAATGAAAACAAACTCAATTTACGTTTTCTACGAAATAGTTTGAAAATTATAACATACTAGGAAATTGTATGTTCTATATACAAAGAACTTATTAGGAATGTTCGGCTTAGCCTACATGTGTCGACCATTTTTCTTAATATACAACGACACTTTGCGGCGGAGGCTGCCCACATCTCGGTGCACTCGACATTTCTCTATTTTTACAGCCGTTTCAGCAACCATCCTGTTCAAATCATCCAAAGTCTTGTGTTTTTCACGAGCAATCACATCACTCGAAACCAGAACCAAGGGGACTTAGGTCAAGACTGTGCGCTGGCCACGAACGATCGATATTGTAATCTCGTTGCATTAATATTGAATTTATATTTTGTTTGTCCCCTACGAAAAAAATAGTTTCAGTACTCATTTCCAACATCTGGTAGGATTAGATGGTGCAACAATGGCTTACAACCGATCACCACCTGATAGTTTATTAGTTTTGCAACAATGACTCACAACCGATCAGCACCTGACAGTTGATTAAATGGTGAAACAATGACTTACAACCGATCACCACCTGGCAACTTAATGAATGGTGCAACAATGGCTTACAGCCGATCACCATCTGGCACTTATCAATTAGCGCAACAATGGTTTACAACCGAACACCATCTGGCAACTTATTAAATGTTGCAACAATGGTTTACAACCGAACATCACCTGGCAACTTATTAAATGGTGCAACAATGGTTTACAACCGATCCCCAACTGGCGACTTCTTAAATAGCGTAGGAATGGCTTACACCTGATCGCCACCTGGCACCTTGTTAAATGGTGTTGCAATGGTTTACAACCGATCCCCACCTGTCAACTTATTAGATGGTGTAGAAATGGTTTTCACCCGATTTCCACCTGGTAACTTGTTGAATGGTATAGGAATGGCTTACAGCCGATCGCCACCTGCCAAATGGTGTAGCAACGGCTTACAACCGATCACCAACTGGCAAATTGTTAAATGGTGTAGAAATGGTTCCCAACCGACTGCCACCTGGGAACTTGTTGAAGGTTGTAACAATGGTTTACAGCCGACCGCCACCTGCCAACTCTATTGTGATCTCTGTAGTAGTAGTGGCTTCCGTTTTCCACCGGAGTCCCAACGCGAAGTTAATGCAGACTCCCTCGTAGGGCAATTGAAGAGTGCGAAAGTAGGTGCAGCGTAGATTACGAGTAGGTTCAACGCAGATTCTGAGTAGGTTGAACGTAGATTCCGAGTAGGTTTAACGTAGGTTCCGCGTAGGCTTAACGTAGATACAGAGTAGGTTTAACGTAGATACCGAGTGGGTTTAACAGATACCGAGTAGGTTTAACAAAGATACAGAGTAGGTTTAACGTAGATACAGAGTAGGTTTAATGTAGATACCAATTAAGTTTTGCGTAGATACTGAGTAGGTTTAACATAGGTACAGAGTAGGTTTAACGTAGATACCGAGTAGGTTTAACGTAGATACAGAGTAGGTTTAACGTAGATACCGAGTAGGTTTAACGTAGATACCGAGTATGTTTAACGTAGATACAGAGTAGGTTTAACGTAGATTCCGAGTAGGTTTAACGTAGATTCAGAGTAGGCTTAACGTAGATACAGAGTAGGTTTAACGTAGATACAGAGTAGGTTTAACGTAGATACCGAGTAGGTTTAACGTAGATACAGAGTAGGTTTACCGTAGGTACAGAGTAGGTTTAACGTAGATACCGAGTAGGTTTATCGTAGATTCCGAGTAGGTTTACGTAGTAGGAGCAGTAGCCGCTTCTGCGCTCCCCGGAGCTTCAACGCAAAGTCATCGCTCGCCACCCTGCAGGGCCCCTGCGGGCGTCTAACGATACATAATTACACAACTAATACAAAAAAATCACCATGAAAAAAGGGCACTGATAAATAATAGAGACCACGAAATAAGAAATACTACAATAGTAAAATAATATGTTAATGATCTAAAAAATGAATAATCATCCATCCACCCCAAGTGATCTCTGTAGGCCCTAGTTATTCACAATAAAAACAAATATACTGTAGCAGACATTTTTTTTAATCAACAACATTTATTTCCAATACATCGTTCGTATTATGTGCTGTAGTTGACACCTTGATAAGGACATTTCCAATACACCGTTTGTATTATGTGCTATAGTTGACACCTTGATAAGGACAACATCAAGTGTTTTGTCCATAGATTATATATAACCTAAAGATAACGTTTGATTAAATAATGAAGGACCAACTCCTCCGGTGTTCTTACGCCAGCTTCAGTGAGCTCCCCCGTAGGGCGCTCTGACGTCAGCCTTAGTGAGCTTCACCGTAGGGCGCTCAGACGTCAGCCTTAGTGAGCTCACCCGTAGGGTGCTGACGTCAGCCTTAGTGAGCTTCCCTGTAGGGCGCTCTGACTTCAGCCTTAGTGAGCTCCCCTGTAGGGCGCTCTGACGTCAGCCTCAGTGATCTCCCCGTAGGGCGCTATAAAAATGATTTTAGTGTTAATTGAAATGCATTAGAAATGTCTTAATTTTTTATGTTATACATTATTTTCTGTTGCCAAGCTCTATTTGTTAAAGGGCTGCAATTACGTACATTTTCATATACAAATTTTTGGCTATAAACGTTATAAGGTGCCCCGTGTGCAGCGGTGCACCGATAACATTTCAAAGATTGAAGAAACGTTGTTTTGAAGAGTAAATTCTTGAAGTGGAACAATTTGTGACATCACACGATCCTTTTCTTGAGAAAGTCAAAAGAAATTTCAAAGGATAAATCAATAAAAATTCGCGACAGCTGATCGGAGTATAGACAGAGTATAGACGCGACAGCTGATCGGAGTATAGACAGAGTATAGACGCGACAGCTGATCAGAGTATAACAGAGTATAGACGCGACAGCTGATCAGAGTATAGACAGATTATAGACGCGACAGCTGATCAGAGTATAGACGCGACAGCTGATCAGAGTATAGCAGAGTATAGACGCGACAGCTGATCAGAGTATAACAGAGTATAGACGCGACAGCTGATCAGAATATAGCAGAGTATAGACGCGACAGCTGATCGGAGTATAACAGAGTATAGACGCGACAGCTGATCAGAGTATAGCAGAGTATAGACGCGACAGCTGATCAGAGTATAGCAGAGTATAGACGCGACAGCTGATCAGAGTATGGACAGAGTATAGACGCGACAGCTGATCAGAGTATAGCAGAGTAAAGACGCGACAGCTGATCGGAGTATAACAGAGTATAGACGCGACAGCTGATCGGAGTATAGACGCGACAGCTGATTGGAGTACAGTCGCTGTCAACTCGCATATCTGTGAGGGATAGTCGAAGGGAAAATAAATTAAAGAAATTAAAACTTTACAAGAAATTGCACGATTGGAGCTCTTAACCTATCACGTCAGAGAATGGGAACACCATAAGTTTTAAACAAAAACTAAAAGATTCACCTCAAAAACAGGGAAGTATCATTGCAGGAGGTCGGCGATAGTGCCCAATGATCGACCCACGATAAGCGACTAATGTGAAGTAATGCAATAAAAGGTCTAAATAGTAAGATTTTCTTACATACCATATTTTTTGAATGATGGAAACCCTCCCCCCCTCCATTGGCAATTTTCCATTACGCAAAAGCCCGTAATTTTGTATAAGTAATCAATGGAATTTATTTTTAATAAGGTCTGTGTTAACTGTATATTGTAAAGATTACTTAGGCGACAGTAGACCTAGACTATATCACGTAGTTTTGATGCAATCAATAGTTCCACAAGATGGTTTTTGGCATGACATATTGGGCAATTAAAGATGGAGAATGTTTCCCCCATTATCCATTAATTGTCGAGAGTTTATGGTGAATTTATTCACGCCCCCTACTTATAAGCTGATATTAAGAACATTTAGGTTGCAAATGTTGTCATTTGAACAGCTGACGCTGGCAAAGAACTTGTTCATATTAATAGTGTTTTGAGAAATTTCTATACTCTTCCGCCTGTCATTATACCTAATTTTTTTTAATGATATAAAATATACAGTCTACAACGACTTATTGCAAGTGATCAGGAAAGATTGACTGGCAAGTTCCCCATGAACAGTTTAATCAATGCAACGTCACTAGGAATTGAACTCGGATCATCGACTCCAGAAACCAACTCTGGCCCACGGGTCACGAATCATAATAAGATTCGATCAACATTATCAGCCAATCAGTGCGCTGAGGAAAGAGTTCCCTCTCACCAAGAGGCAAGGAAATAGGCACTTTGCTTCCTTATGTCTCAGTGGGGCTGTAAAAATACACCATTTCTAGAAAAAAATGCAATTCTTATGTGTTCTGTGTTTGGAAGCTTCTATTCCACCACGAACAGTTGGTGCGTGAATGCTCTGGCCAACGTTATACTTTTAGGTGTATCATCACTACGAAAAAATTCTCAACTCCAGTGGCAGCTGGTCATGCAGGCAGTCTGACGTTAACGGAGATGCCCTGCGCATGTGTTTAGAGGAGTGGAGCTGTTCGTTCGATCGGGATGTTGTCACAAATCCTACTCCAGCTGCTGATGGGGGATAAACAATTGATTCGTAGTCGTGGTACAGCAAACCGTATACGAGGGACAGATCGAGCGTGCACCAGCTGCCAGTGGTGGTATAAAAAAAGGCCTGCATCATCCGAAAAGAAATAGTGCATGTCAAATGGATATGTATCGCCGAGAAAAGTAATCACGACCGCTAATCTTAGAAATAAAATTGTTGTGCTGTTAATAACTAAAATTGACAGTGATTTGTATTGGAGTAGGTGTCGATCAATGCATGAAGCTGCCAAATAAAACATATCAAATATCCAATAAGTTCAAGTGAACACGTTAACAGTTTCAGTGATATCGAGCGCGAACTGGAGTTCAAGCACCGTCAAAAAAATAATCAGCAAAGTAACTTTGTAGAATGATTGTTATTAACTCAGGGTTAACTCCAACCCTCGGAGTTTACACAGAGCCATCAACAGGTCTACAATAGCATCAATTGCAGTGTTGCGTTTGTTGTGGGCGCGGCGTCATCAGCTTGATTCATGCGAGGCATTAACTTCTTTAACCAGTGCCACGAAGCTTGGCTCATGCGAGGCATTAACTTCTTTAACCAGTGCCACGAAGCTTGGCTCATGCGAGACATTAACTTCTTTAACCAGTGCCACGAAGCTTGGTTCGTGCGAGACATTAACTTCTTTAACCAGTGCTACGAAGCTTGATTCATGCGAGACATTAACTTCTTTAACCAGTGCCACGAAGCTTGGTTCGTGCGAGACATTAACTTCTTTAACCAGTGCCACGAAGCTTGGTTCATGCGAGACATTAACTTCTTTAACAAGTGCAACAAAGCTTGGTTAATGCGAGACATTAACTTCTTTAACCAGTGCAACGAAGCTTGGTTCATGAGAGACATTAACTTCTTTAACCAGTGCAACGAATGAAAAAAAAACGTTTTTCTGTAAATCATTATTCGTTCTCCAAATTGTTCTCACTATCGTGCCTAAAAACTATGATTCTGATTGGCAGGAGGCGTATCGTGGAGAGCAAGATAGACTCTTACCTAAATGCGCGGCTCAAAAACATCGAGTTTGTCTTTAGATTCAGGGACTCGTGGCGAGTATTTAGGAGATAAAACGAAGAGTCGCACAAATAAATATGCATGCATATCGTTCAAATGTATGAAGAAATATGTAGACATATTTTTCAAAGGTATGCAGAAATATAGGCGTGTATCGTTCTAGTGTATGCAGAAATTTGAATGCATATCGATCAAATGTATGCATAATTGATGTATATCGTTCAGATGTATGCTGAAATATGTATGCATGTTATTCAAATGTGTGTAAGGGTATATTGTATCTTCGGCGTTTCTGGTATGCTTATGCATGTTTAAGATGGTAACAATAACGTTGGCGATCCCAATAACAAGTTATGAACAGCACGTTTACTCCACATCTCCGCACATAGCCATTGGAGGGGGACGGGGGGAGGCAACAGCTCTTCTCGACGCCCCGCCCATTGCACGGATACGCTAACCAAACTGTGGTCATAACCCTTTAAACTCCACCCCCAAATCACCCCTCCCAGCCCCCGAGGGTAGAGGAAAAGGGAGAGATGGGTAGGAAAGGGATGTTCCGGTCGGGAACATCCAGTTTAAATGCTAATGGGAGCAGTTACGAGAAAACTGCCCAAAGTGGCAATTAAAATGCACCAGAGGCAGCAAATTGCTAGGGAGGGATCAAGCGCCTCAGGGCTATAAAGCTAGAGACGTGTAGAGGGGAATAGATGTTGTGAACCTGTGCGAGGATAACACAGACATTCAGTTTATAGTATCAACACGATCCATGTACACTACATCTATATGCGGCCTAATTGAGGCTGCAGAACAACGAAATAACACGAATCATGTTCACGACATCTATATGCGGCCTAATTGAGGCTGCAGAACAACGGAATAACACGAATCATGTTCACGACATCTATATGCGGCTTAATTGAGGCTGCAGAACAACGGAATAACACGAATCATGTTCACGACATCTATATGCGGCCTAATTGAGGCTGCAGAACAACGGAATAACACGAATCATGTTCACAACATCTATATGCGGCTTAATTGAGGCTGCAGAGCAACGGAACAACACGAATCATGTACACGACATCTATATGCGGCCTAATTGAGGCTGCAGAACAACGGAATAACACGAATCATGTTCACAACATCTATATGCGGCTTAATTAAGGCTGCAGAACAACAGAATCGGTTGAGAAAGGCTAATATTGTTTACTATACACTACAATTAACGTTATTTTAGTCAGGAAATTTTCTAATAAAGAGAACGACTCCGTTTTCTCTGCAGGAAACTTTTCGTTGTTCATGTACAAAAGTGCACGTTCATTTGAACAAAGCTCAAGAACATGTTAGCTTGTCCAAACAGAGCTATTAGTTTGGCTAAAGATATTCAGGATAAATGTCTTGTGTGTTGATAACACACGCATACACACGGACCAAGGATGAGTTAACAGCAAACAAGTATTTTGATGCTCGGAACCGTGAAGGGCTCCTTGTAAAACTCGCTTATTATCTTAACACATGATGACTCTAGCAGCACACAGACTGCACAATGAGACGTGTATCGGAGACTGAGAGAGCGCTACTATAGCAGCACACAGACTGCACAATGAGACGTGTATCGGAGACTGTGAGAGCGCTACTATAGCAGCACACAGACTGCACAATGAGACGTGTATCGGAGACTGTGAGAGCGCTACTATAGCAGCACACAGACTGCACAATAAGACGTGTATCGGAGACTGTGAGAGCGCTACTATAGCAGCACACAGACTGCACAATGAGACGTGTATCGGAGACTGTGAGAGCGCTACTATAGCAGCACAGACTGCACAGTGAGACGTGTATCAGAGACTGTGAGAGCGCTACTATAGCAGCACACAGACTGCACAATGAGACGTGTATCAGAGACTGTGAGAGCGCTACTATAGCAGCACAGACTGCACAATGAGACGTGTATCAGAGACTGTGAGAGCGCTACTATAGCAGCACACAGACTGCACAATGAGACGTGTATCAGAGACTGTGAGGGCGCTACTATAGCAGCACACAGACTGCACAATGAGACGTGTATCAGAGACTGTGAGAGCGCTACTATAGCAGCACACAGACTGCACAATGAGACGTGTATCGGAGACTGAGAAAGCGCAAACCTAAGCAAACATATTTGCTGTGATGGAATGCGCTCTCACACTTTGCCAAGTGACTTGATCGTCAGATTTGACCAACGTGTTAGGGGAGTCCCTGGTCTAAGTTCTCCGCCGCCACGTTTATGATTATAATTATTGCCGCACATTATTGCCTTCGTCATCTACGCAAATGTCTGCTTTTGATCGCGACACATCGCCGTCACACAGAGCATACGTACAGACGATTCAACTACCATTTGGAGGGTTCCAGTACTTGAATGGTGTCAACATTATTGCTGCAGTATTAACGCTATGAAGTATATGAACATTTGGGTATATATATGTACACACAATTATTTATACCAAAAAAATTAAGGTTATTGATAAATGTAATCATCAGATCGTCCATTATCGACGCGAACTCCCGCTTGGGGTACGAAGGCTTAATTTATTCGATGAACAAGTTACGGAGGTTGAGGTTTAGTAGCAGATGAGAAGACTGCTCTTGGGAGACGAGGAACTTCCTATCAAGAGACGAATAATATGTCAACCCTTTGGAAACAATTAATCCAACCAGTGGCTGACAATTGCTCTCCCCTCAGGAGCCAACATCAAGTGGAAATATCTAGAAAGCTTGCATGGAAACGCTTCAAAATAAATTCAAATAAAAAATTATAGAGCTTGAGAAACATTTAATTAGTCGATATCCTGCCTGTTGAAAAAAAAACACGCACTGCCGTCAGGCAGATGATGCAGCAACATCAAACAATGATGTCGAAGCGCCGGAAACGAGCATCATCACAGTTCTGGGTTAGATGGCAGCTACGCTGAAACACCCTGAACAGCGAAACAGTTCCAAGTATCAAAGGTACATTTGTGTGATAGGCGGCGACCTCGGCCGAGAATTGCCCCTAGATGTAGCTGTTGAGTTGGGAACCACATTGGAAGGGGTAGTAAGTAGTCTTCTCACCCCTAGAGGTAGCTGTTGGGGTAGGAATCACATTGGAAGGGGTTAAAGTCATCTACATGTTGCTGTTTCAGCTTTCTGAATATCGTACGGGTGTATTTGTTTCAACGTTTTCTTCGCATGGATAGCTGAAGAAAACTATAGTTAATGCGCGTAAAGGGGCCAATGCACTGACGGCAAGCGGTTGTAGTTGAAAGTCGACTTATTTTCTGACGAGCCTTGCCAGCTAATAAATTAGATTAGCCATAATTAAACCGACAGCCCATTGAGAATTTCAAATAAATGATTACCATCATCAAAGTTTATTTTGCCACATTACTATAATTTACGCAATATGTAATGGATATTAGGGAATAATGTGTGTTAGCAATATTAAGAGCAACGCTTAACTAAGCTTGGCAGCTATACTCGATCGAAGGCAGATGTGACGTCAGACTTTAACGCCGTATTGACTGTGCTCGACACTTTATTGTCAGTTTTCTATCATATGTACTTTGGAACGTTGATTCTTTCTTATTTGATACCCAGAAAATACATTTTTCTTCGATATGAAAAGTTTTCATTTTGAGATGATTGAGCGTTGCAGCGTATGATTTTCTTTCATTTCCTTTCGAATTACGGCAATAAGACGATGCGATGATGGTAGAGGATAGTTGTAGAAAACTGCCCAAAATCATATGAGTGCCCATAAATATTCATCCAACTCAACGCTGAATGTGAATAAAAATATTGCTCAGTATGGAAATTCTTTTTGTGCTGATCCTCATGAAGGAGGCGATCTGCCATGCCAAAACGCTGACGTTGAAAACGTTATTCCTATCGCGACGATGATTTGACAGAAAAGTATACATGATAACGTTATTCCTATCGCGACGATGATTTGACACAAAAGTATACATGATAACGTTATTCCTAGCGCGACGATGATTTGACACAAAAGTATACATGATAACGTTATTCCTATCGCGACGATGATTTGACACAAAAGTATACATGATAACGTTATTCCTATCGCAACGATGATTTGACACAAAAGTATACATGATAACGTTATTCCTATCGCGACGATGATTTGACACAAAAGTATACATGATAACGTTATTCCTATCGCGACGATGATTTGACACAAAAGTATACATGATAATTTTATTCCTATCGCGACGATGATTTGACACAAAAGTATACATAATAATGATATTTAATCATTCTTATTCAATATTACGAAGACAGGGATATGATACATTACACAACATACCAATTTCTTTTTCTCGTATCTAGGTGGCGATATGAAACAAAAAAATATGAAAAAGACGGTAATTCTGTTTCATTTTACCGTAGCATGCGGCGATATGATATAAAATACTTGCCTTCAATGTGATGTGCGAATCTGCACATAATCAAGATAAATTCTTTTTCTTAGCGTCAATGCGAAGAAGGAAATGCAACTGCAGTCAATGCAGTAGAGTTGTCAATAAATTTATCTGATAGCGGGAATGATGCGACAGCGGCGATGGTGGAGGATAACTGGAGAAAACTGCCCAAAACAAGTGATGCAGTGCCGTAAAAACGTCACTGACTCTGGCAGTGCCAACACCATGTCAAAGATCACACCAGAAAGCGTGACTGGCTCTGGCAGTGCCGACACCATGTCAAAGATCACACCAGGAAGCGTGACTGGCTCTGGCAGTGCCAACACCATGTCAAAGATCACACCAGGAAGCGTGACTGGCTCTGGCAGTGCCAAAACCATGTCAAAGATCACACCAGGAAGCGTGACTGGCTCTGGCAGTGCCAACACCATGTCAAAGATCACACCAGGAAGCGTGACTGGCTCTGGCAGTGCCAACACCATGTCAAAGACTACACCTGGAAGGCAATAACAATTCACACAGAAATCAACACTTGTTTTAGCGTCCACGCTCTTTGGTTGCCAGCTGAAGATTCCAGGGTGCATTCATAACTCCAGAGTTTGCCTGACGAGTGGATTCTTAAGAGTTCCTGCGTGTATCAAGTGGCCAATAAGGCAGCATCAGAGTGTATCAAGTGGCCAATGAGGCAGCATCAGCGTGTATCAAGTGGCCACTAAGGCAGCATCAGCGTGTATCAAGTGACCTATGAGGCAGCATCAGCGTGTATCAAGTGGCCAATAAGGCAGCATCAGCGTGTATCAACTGGCCAATGAGGCAGCATCAGCGTGTATCAAGTGGCCAATAAGGCAGCATCAGCGTGTATCAAGTGGCCAATGAGGCAGCATCAGCGTGTATCAAGTGGCCAATAAGGCAGCATCAGCGTGTATCAAGTGACCAATGAGGCAGCATCAGCGTGTATCAAGTGGCCAATAAGGCAGCATCAGCGTGTATCAAGTGGCCAATGAGGCAGCATCAGCGTGTATCAAGTGGCCAATAAGGCAGCATCAGCGTGTATCAAGTGGCCAATGAGGCAGCATCAGCGTGTATCAAGTGGCCAATAAGGCAGCATCAGCGTGTATCAAGTGGCCAATGAGGCAGCATCAGCGTGTATCAAGTG
>SDVV010018497.1:0-13746 GCA_016164225.1 Gammarus roeselii
TTCATCCATCCTCTCCATGTGCCCAAACCATCTCAGTACACGCGAATCCACTCTGTTCTCCAACTTTTTCACCATCCCTGTTCTGATTCGAACCATGTTGTTGGTGATCCCGTCTCTCAGCGTTACTCCAGCCATGCTCCTCAAACACTTCTTCTCGAAAACATTCAATCTTCTTCTCTCCTTTGCTCTCACCCCCCAAGCCTCAGCTCCGTAGAGTACAGTTGGGACAACAACACCCTCATACAGCCCTCTCTTTGCTTCCATCCCCAACGTCCTACAGCTCATTACACTCTTTAGTGCACCCAACACTTTACATCCCTCCTTCACTCACGCCTTCACTTCAGTTTCCACTAGTTCAGTTTTCTCCACATGGGAGCCCAGATACTTAAAACACTGAACTTCCTCCAAGAGTTCTCCATTTAGGGTGACACTAATTTTGCTCGCATCGACAGTCCTCGAGCATCTCATTACTTTACTGTTACCCACGTTCACTTGAAGCTTCTTCCTCTCACAGATAATGTAGATTTTATTTGAGATTTTCTTTGGAAACAGAGTATCCACGTTTTAGCTATCAGTTAGACATGGTCCATTGACAAAGCCAACTGTAGTACTGAAGGCAAGACATGGATGGCACAGCTCATAAGCATAGATCACTACTGTTTCTGCAGAAGGACATGTAATTGGTATTTGAAGTGCTCATTTCAAATGTTGTAGCTATGCACTTAATTGATTGACCTAAAAATTGTACCTGTTCATTGGCCCCTTCTTATTCAATTTTAGAAAATACCTGCTTATTGAACTTATTATTGAATTTTTGCTCTAGCAAGAAGGTGATAATAACAAGAGATTTTTGATTTGCCAACAATTGACTGCTTCTTATATCATATTGATGGCTACATTTGGCCAATTGACATGCAATTTTTAGACTCCTTCTCATCTCTTGGACTTTAGCATTAGGTGAGTGAGCGAACTCGTTTTTTCACAATCTGACAATATACTACTGTATTTGTTCATACATCCAAGCTCCAAACTAGGTTATTTTGATAGTTCCACTCTTTATTCTCCAAAAACTGCATGGATTTCAGTATTTTATGGCTCAAATGAGTCCCACTGGAAACTTGGCTTAGCTATGGGCTAGCAATGGGGCAATACAGAAATACATCTGGTTAGTCAGTACCTATTTGCACATTTGAACAAACAAACTTTTCTACAGAGTATTTGTTTCAACTAGTTGACTTATGGTTTTTATGAAATATATCATGTTCATTTTATTTTTCAGTTTAATGTTAATTGAAAATGTATGAAGATGATGACAAAGAGACAACTGGAGCAGACCAAGGGAAACTCTCTTCATTGTTGGCCTATGCTGCCGCATCGGAAGCTCTGCAGTGCTCGGGGAGCTCCAACCTGCTCTCCTCACCTGCACTGATGCCAAGCTCAACTCCTGGACCTGCAGTTGTTGGAAGAGACTTCATGAACCCTGATAAACCTGGTACTGCTGCCAATGTCATGAATCCAGGTACTGTGATTCGAGTAGGTATCAATGAACTAATGAAAAATCAGCCAGCTTCAGTCAAGACATCTCCCTGCAAGAAAAGTTTGTCTCTAACTCTTGATGATCCTTCAGTCCCTATCGCTAAAGCACAAGAGGCATCAGCTGATCCAACCTGCACTGTCTGTCCAACTACAGATGGTTTAATTCCAAACCTTGCATTAAACGTTTGTGACCAGCCTTCAACTACCCTAATGCGTTCTGTAGATGAATGCATTCCACAAAAAGTAACATTATCTTCTTCGTCTCCATCTTTTGCAAGTAGTTCAGTCCGTTTTCCCGTTTCTAGTGGAAAGAAATCACCCGTCACTTCCAACATTTGCAATGTCAATAAAGCTGATGATGTACCAGACCACGACACCAGCACACAAGATGCCTTGTTGCTACTGTCACTTAGCACCAGTCTTTATGACGACGCGCCTGAGACTGCTTCTGAGGAGGATCCTGGCAAGCAAAAGACATTATGCAGTGACGAAAGTGTTGTTGCTGGCATAATAGATAGTGTGCCTGCTGCCAGTGCTGAGAGTCACAAAGAGCCTGCTGCTTTAGCTGCTCATGTTCAACATGGAGGGATTGTTACTGCAGATGTTACCAATACGTGCGCTTCTTGTGACGATGAATCATCTGCTACTTTTGGTCAAGATTTACCAGTTTCTGGAAAGTATCATGTACATCAGACTGTTTCTGAAGCATCTTGTCTTGTTGTACCTGCTGATGCACAAAATGTATGTGATGCCAGTGGTAAAGGCAACGTAATGATTTCGGAACCCATTCTCTGCGACACTAGCCAGGAGACACCTATTTCAGCACGACATAATTCATCTCCTGTCGATATTTCATTACCTAGTTTCAATGCAGGGGCTCCTATTGCAAATGATACACGCCTTGATGAACCTACTGATATCCTAGAATCTGCAGCTGCTGCCAATCTTACTACTTCTGATCCGGGTGCTAGTGTGGCTGCGTTCCTCGTCTCTTCAACTGGTCATGATGCATCACATTTGCGTGCTAATGCAACCACTGGCGTGACTAGTGTTGACATGGCTGCTCGCCCGAGCACGGTGCATGACATATCAGACGATGACCAAGAGCAGGTCAGCAGAGACGTATTTGCATTACTGGCTCCTCAGAGAAAGAGCAGCGATAGCACACCAATCAACCATCCCTGCAAAAACGGAGATTTCGCTTCAGCTAACGGTCAGGGTAAGCATCGTGATGACGTTGCAACTGACGATCAGAGTAAGCAACGTAAAGACGTGGCAACAAACGGTCTGAGTAAGCAACGTGATGATACGACAATTAACGATCAGAGTAAGCAAAGTGATGACGCGGTAACTAACGATCAAGGTAAGCAACGTGTTAACGTGGCTACTAACGTTCAAGGTAAGCAACGTATTGACGCGGCAACTAATGATCACTGTAAGCACAGTGATGAAGTACTAGAAAATGATGCAAGTAAGTCGCTAGATGGCTGTCTCGCAAGTGCTGAGAACAAACCTTGCAATGATCCTCTCTCAGCGTATGAAACTGAGCACACCGATGTTTTGTCACTCAGCGATCAGGGAAGGGACGAGTTGACAGACTGGGACCAAGGAAGAGTTGCTGATCAATACAACTATCTCACAATGATAGACAATGATGATGAATTCTATGATGACGTGTCCGTCACAGAGCAAGACGAAAAGATGTTGCTGGGAGAAAGCACTCCTAGAAAAAAGCGTTTGCACAAGTTGAACTCCAACACTGATGATGCAAGTAATAGCAGTGACATCCTATGCATTTCAAAAATTTCAGATGGGGATCAGAGTACACTATCTGAAAATAGTAATTTGGGAAATGTTCTTAGTGTAGAAAACAGTGCACAAGATTTGAAGTGTTCTAAAGCTAACTTTTCAGAAACAGCGAGACCACAGTCTGGTATTGTAACAGGTCAATCCATGAACTTGCTCCAAGAAACTAACGCAGCTACTCATCAGTCCTTAATCGGTAAAGAAAGCATCACACCATCGATCTCTGCTGACATCAACAAGTATGTAACACCTCAGACGAGGGACGTTGGTGTCTCCAACGTGATTTCCACTTTTTTAAATCAAAACAGTAATCAGGCATCTGAAACAGTCTCAGTAGGCAGAAACTCCACCGACGCAGAAGGTAATGTCACCGTTGATAATTCAGACAAGTTGAATAAACTGGAATCCTCTGAAGAAGCCAAATCACTAAAAAGTGAGGATTTAAGTGTGAAAAATATTGAAAACGATTTCTGTCACAAGAGTGGAGACGGTGATATTGAGGAAGTGTGTACTAATGAAAAAGAATCTGAGAATCCTTCCAATGTCAGGACAGAAAATGATAGTAAAGTAGCACCTTGTCAGAGCTCAGACATGCTGATGACAGTGGAGCAAGGGGAAACCGTTACATCTGATAACACGCAGGTTAACTCAGCCAAACTGGATCAATTTCCAACTGTGAAAGCAAAAGTAGTCGAGTCTGTTATCCCTCTGACAATCGAGATTAGGAAGTCATCTAAACTTCATGATGAAAAATTCCAGAAAGGGTTGGTTAGGAAGTTACTAAAATTAGAAAGTCAATGTGCTGATAAGGCCCTTATTAGCAAGTCAAGTGTGATTGAAACAAGTATCTTGAAGTCTGCCATGCCAGACAAAGGCATTGAATCTTACCAGACGACATCTGCATTGATTCTCAATAATATAAAAGCTGAAATTGATGATAATTATAGCGAAACTGTTAGGAAAATTGGCCTACCAGCAGAATCTTGGCACACTGCCATGGCATGCAATCAATCTTCCAGTGATGCAGACTCTGAGCAAACTGCTGATGTTGGTGTCACCTCAAAACAGGATATCATAGGATCATTTAATTTGAAAAAAATAGGAGTACCTGATGCAAGAGCTGGAACTGCATATGTATTGTCTGAAACATCAAAAGGATCAAGGATTCATTCATGCAAGTCTTCAGCTTCAGCAAATACTTCACTAGCGTCTGTAATCCGAAATGACTCTGCAACACCGAATCAGTTGAAAGCCCATGCAGAAGAGATTTTCGAACCTGAATCTCATTTGATAGCTTCTGCAGCAACTCACGGTGATAGCAGTAACCGTATGAAGTCGCCAACATTCTTAATTAAATCTGAAACCTTTGTCATGCCCCAAACTCCTTCATTTACATCAGCTACTTCTGGTGATATAAATACTTGCGATCCAAAATCATTTTCGAATACTGGAACTTCTGATGCAAGTTTCCATGTGCCCAAAATCCCCCCAATAAAGTTAGTTACTTCAGATGATACAAGTTTTCTTGAGCCCAAAACTCCACCAATGATGTCGGCTGCTACTGATGGTGTGAGTTTCCATGAGCCCAAACTTCTTTCTACAATATCAGCGTCTTCTAGTGATGCAACGAAGTCCGCGTCTGCTAGTGATGCAAGTTTTCGTGAGCTCGAAACTTCTATGAAGTCTGCCCCTCCTGTTGATGCAAGTTTCATTGATCCCAAAAATCTACCTGTAAAGTCGGCCACTTCTGATGATGCAAGTCTTCCTGAGCCCAAAACTTTTACCAAGTCTGTCACTTTAGATGAAGCAAGTTTCATTGATCTCCAAATTCCTAAGAAATCTGCCACTTCTGACAATGTAGGTTTCCCTGGGTCCAAAACTTCTGTGAAGTCTGCTTTAGATGATGCAAGTTTCTTTGAGCCCAAAACTCCTCTTTTGAAGTCTGCCACTTCAGATGATGCTTATTTCCATGAGCCCAAAACTCCCCCTATGAATTCTTCCACTTTTTATGATGTAAGTTTCCATGAACCAAAACCACCTCCTATGAAGTTATCAACTTCTGATGATGCAAGTTGCACGGGACCCAAAACTCCCTCTATGAAGTCAGCCACTTCTGATGATACAAGTTTCCTTGAGCCCAAAACTCCCCCTATGAAGTCGGCCGCTTCTAATGATGCAAGTTTTTCGGGACCCATTTCTCCCCCTATGAAGTCGGCCGCTTCTAATGATGCAAGTTTTTCGGGACCCATTTCTCCCCCTATGAAGTCGGCCGCTTCTAATGATGCAAGTTTTTCGGGACCCATTTCTCCCCCTATGAAGTCGGCCGCTTCTAATGATGCAAGTTTTTCGGGACCCATTTCTCCCCCTATGAAGTCGGCCGCTTCTAATGATGCAAGTTTTTCGGGACCCATTTCTCCCCCTATGAAGTCGGCCGCTTCTAATGATGCAAGTTTTTCGGGACCCATTTCTCCCCCTATGAAGTCGGCCGCTTCTAATGATGCAAGTTTTTCGGGACCCATTTCTCCCCCTATGAAGTCGGCCGCTTCTAATGATGCAAGTTTTTCGGGACCCATTTCTCCCCCTATGAAGTCGGCCGCTTCTAATGATGCAAGTTTTTCGGGACCCAAAACTCCCCCTATGAAGTCTGCTGTTTCTGATAATGTAAGTTTCCGCATGCCTAAAACTCCGCTATTGAAGATCACCAATTCTGATGTAAAGTTGCAAAAATGTGAGGCTTCTCTTCTGGAGTCTGCCACTTGTGATGATGTCTTTTTTCGTGAGTGCCAAGCTCTTCCTGGGAAGTTTGACACTTCTGATAACTCATCTTTTCCTGAGACGAAAACTCTTGCTGTAAAGTTGGATCCTACTGATTGTGCAAATGTCATTGAGTTTGAAACTCTTCTTCCTTCGACTTCTGCCACTGCTAACAATGATGTTACTACCAGCAGTTTCAAACATTTTCCAACTTCGTGCGCGCCTCGAACTAATCTTGTGCATGCAACTTCTGATAAAGGATTGACTCAAACCTCCGATGCGCCACGAACTGAACAAACGCATGCAATTTTTGATAATGGATTGACTCAAACTTCCGATGCGCCTCGAACTGATCAGGTGCATGCAATTTCTAATAAAGGATTGACTCAAACCTCCGATGCGACTCAAACTGATCAAATGCATGCAATTTCTGATAAAAGATTGACTCAAACTTCCTATGCGACTCAAACTGATAAAGTGCTTGCAATTTCTGATAAAGGATTGATTCAAACCTCCGATGCGCCTCGAACTGATCAAGTGCATGCAATTTCTGATAAAGGATTGACTCAAATCTTCGATGGGCCTCGAACTGATCAAGTGCATGCAATTTCTGATGGAGGATTGACTCAAGCCTCCGATGCGCCTCAAACTGATAGAGCTCATACAATTTTTGATAAAGAAATGGCTCAAACCACCGATTCCGAAGACGACCTGCTCACCATTGATGAAAATGTCATCCAAAGTGACACGGCTGAGATCGATGAAGATTTCCTAAATAACCTTTCTATCAAGACAAATGCTTCGTTCCTACCTGGCCTTAACTCACCAGTAATCAAAAGGTCCATAAAGAAGAAAGAGCTGCCTTCATCATTGACGACCTCGAAGCCTACTGAAAAATTAAAAGTTTCTGGATTAGGCAAGACCAGCACTGACAATGGCAAAAATTCTTTAGATGATAAAAGTATTAGTGATGCCAAGCCTGATGATGTAAAGAAAAAGAAATCCTCAAGTTCAAAGAAAGTGGAATCCAAGACAAAATACGATGATAAGCATCCATTGGAGAATTTGAAACGGGCTTTCTCTGAAGACTCAACTGTTCCATCTAAGCCAGTGTCTCGGGATTTATTAAGCACGTCTGGCTTAGTTAAAAAGAATGGGCCGCCTTCAAACGAGTCGTTGCATGTTTCAAATATGAGAGGAAAAAATATAGCCAAGCTCTCTTTAGACGAAAAATTGGCGTCTGTCAAGGCATCTGTAAGAAGGGATTCTGAATCTAATAAGAGATCTACTACTTCTACTGATAAGAAAGTATTTAAACTGATTAGGCCAAAAGAAATTTCATCACAAAGTGCATCTGGGAAACATTCCTCTGACAATGCGCCATCAAAGAAGAGTTTGCTGGTGGATAACTCTGGTTCGAGTAGTTCACGGGGGGAAAAACATTTAGCATCAAGTTTATCCAAAGATCTTGATCGAGATAGAAGAGCTTCATCAGTGTCTCGTCATTCGGAGCACCAGACAAAGAAATCTAAAACATCCTATTTGCATGACAAAAGCAAAGCGACCGAAAGTGAAAAAGTGAAGCTGAAATCAAGTGATGCAGATGACAAGTCGTTAAGATACCGCGGCCTCAAACAGGATGAAATGGAGACACAGCAGACGAAAAAAGAAAGGCAAAATGTGTCTGTCAAATCGACCAGCAAACAAAGTACTGGTGAGCCACCGAGCAAAAAGATTAGCACACCTTCTGAAAACTACCCAAACGATGTCTTTCGTGACGACTCTGTGAAGTTGGGAAGGAAAGCTACTGAAAAGGATAGGGTTGCTAGTAAGGCATCGAAGAGCAAAAAACATGTTGGTATGGAGGCTGCCAATCAAAAAAGAACGTCGGTCGTCAAGCCCACAGTGAATTCTGAAGAAGAGCAGATCAATAAAAAGGATGATTTCAAGAATAAGAAGCAGTGTTTCGTTGATAAAGGATGTAGGGAAAAAATTATCGATTCCAGACAATCGCAAGGGGATAGCTCTAAATCTGCTCCTGTTGAACTGAATGATACAGTTTCCAAAACTAAAAAATCTGATTGGACTGAGGATACACTACAACTATTGGGTGCAGCTTCAAAACGTGTCCTTGAAAGTCAGCGTGAATCGGTAAAGTTCCCTGCCAAGAAGTGTCAAAATCTAGAATCGGCCAAGACGTTTACAAAAACTGTGGAGAATATTGCACCTGCCTTTTCAAACCCTCAATCTGTGCCGGGAGTTCATAAGTGTTTGGAACCAAAATTGTCACGGAAGAAAGACTGCTCTCCTACACTGGAAAAAAATCGACCATCTAAGAAGCAGAAAACATCACCAGAACTTGTGAATACTATGACATCTATAAAGCATACCGTTTCTACGGACATTCCAAGGTGTCAAGAGATGAATACCCATTCAGTTTCACCGGAGCTAACAAAGAAAGATCCGAAAAAAACGCCCCTCATCTTTTCCGATCCTTGTAGCGATTTGGTGATCACTTCAGTTATCGGGAGTGTTAACTTGAATGATTGCTCCAACGCTGGTTCGTCTAGTAGGCCATCTGCAGGCACATCAACCACTTCAGCAGGTGACCGCAACCAACCTGACGAGTCAACTAGTGCGTCAGCCAGTGCTTCATGTTGTAACTCTAGCAAGAGGAACGAGGTGGAGGAGTTGGCATGTTCCTGGTGCCGCGACGTCTGGAACCACTACATCCTTCACAGCTTGTTCCGGTCGGCGTGCGCTGTAACTGTGAAGTCTCGTATTACGTTTGGAGCCATATACCTAATGTACCATTGGGCCACAAATGAAAAGCTTCCAGACAAACACGAAGCTATTTACAACCTGCTTGACAGAGCAGATTTAAGCAAGAATCTGCAGGGTAAGAATATTTCCATGCTTGTCGATTGGATTACGTCAAGGCTGAAGTCGAAAGAACAGCAGTGCTGCGACGTTTTTTCTCTTGTTTATCTTACTGATAGCTCAATCAGTGAAAAGCTGAAAGGATTCTCCACTCCCTCATTTCGCCAAAAGAGAGCATCTGTTGTCAAGGCTGATCTTGTCAAAAGCACTCGGTCTCCTCCAGAAGCTGTGCCTACGTCAAACTTTAAACCTCCTTCAGCACCAGCTGCTCCTCCCATCGCTGTTCATGCTGATCCTCGAGCTCTAGCTGCAAAGGTCGCCAATGTTGAGAAAGAAACGCTTGCTCAATTTTCCAAAATAGATTGCAGTGATGTTGTAGTAGTTGGGACGAAGAGATGCCAGATTGATGACGTGAGTGGAACTAGGAAGAAGGTGAAGCTTGATGTGCCCGGTGAGAAATGTGTGGATACACCAAACACTAACGTGAATGCTAATGTAACAAAAGCCGACTCTTTCTTGCAGCGGAAGGCTCTGGCTGGGCAACTACATCAACAGCAAAAACTTCTTGTTCCGATTCTTATGGGCTGCGGTTCGGCCAACAGCCGTATTCTACGCGGTGCAAAATGCGCTGAAAATGTTAAAAATGAAATTTTCGCAGAGTACAATTCTATGTCTTCAGATGTCAAGGAGGTGTTTTGTAATATGCCATTTGAGAGATCCAGTCTAGAGTACAATCCCGATCTGAAACGAACTGTGCGATTCACCACAGTTCGCGAGGTAATTGCCTTACATAACCTTTGTGTGATCCCGACGCACGTCGACAATGCGGACGAGGCTCGGCTGCTATACCGTTCTACAGTGCAGCTGCTGGCCGCCAGAGGTGTAGTTTTGCTGCTGCCCGACGGACCTTCCCTTATCAAGGTCACCGAGAGATTGCGCAAACACTACCACCGCTCTCAGCACGTTATAGAAACGGATCTTTTCCTGAAGTCTCGCTGGATGAACGACGTGGCTTTCACCAAGATGATGGATTGGAAGAAGATACCTCAGAACGAGATAACACTGTCAGCGGTTCTGGCATTGTTTTGTCTGTGGAAAAACTGGGATCACTTACCATTGATACAGAATACTTTCCGTCTCGTTCCCCATTGTACGTCATCAGATGGTCAACCCTTCGACGTTTCCAAATCTAACACTGCTTCCATAAATGCACATATTAGTCAAGAGCAAAGAATGAATACAACTTCCCATAAGAAAACGCCTGTCGAAACGGAGTCGTCAACTCTGTGTGGTCAATCAACTCTTTCCAAATCTTCAGATGAGCCTTCTATTGTCACTGAAATTTCTAATCAAAGGAAACAGACTTCTCAATCCTTCTCTTTACAAACGAACTCACCCCTACAGGCTGATTTTTCTGAAGAATCACCATTAGTATCCTCTTCAAAGTCCACTGATTCTTCTCCGATTGAAGCCACCACGAGCCAGACCTCCACCACCTCATCCGCCGATCGTCCAAAACCACGACCTCCATTGCGAGAGTTCTTGCTGGAGCAAAACGTTGATGTCTCTCATCATGTGAATATCTTGAAGGATTGCTTGAGGCTCTATGACAAGTTCACATACTATGCTTACGTAATGAATGACTTAGCAAATGCTCAGCTAATGTTATCTAGACCTTGGTTAGCGCAAGTTCGCTTGCAACAAATACAGGCGTTGCTGATGGAAAGCTCTGCTAATGAAAAGGAAACTTCAGTGAAAGTATCTGATGCTGTTGTTCCCATAGGCATTGGTGAAACAACAGCACCGAATTTAACGGAAAATCATTCTGACCTTGCAATCACTGCACCGATTGTCAGCAAGCCTCCTATCAATAGGGAAACTGAGTCTGAAAAAGCTGAGGTATCTAAAAGCTCCAAATCTTCGGTTGAGGACAGTGAGCTTGTACAAAAGGAACTGATCGCTAATGAGAAAACTCGAAAGGGTAGTCCACGAGACGCGACTGAGTTCAAGAAGAGTACAATATGCGACTCTGAGTTCAAAGACGGAACTTTATTAGCTAGAAGAGACGGCATAGTTGCTCTTAGTGAGTGGGTGACCTTTAAACAGAACAGCTTGTTGCAAAATATCATGGAAATGTCTTGTAAAAAGAGGCCTTTGCCATCCAAAAACCTCGAGCAAGAATCGATCACCTCTAAGAAGTCTTGTGTATTAAAAGATTCGAATTCGGTTGATGAGTCACTTGCACTCTCAAAAACCACCGCTGTTGGCTCAAAAGATGGTGGAAGATGTGTCGAAACCCTCCCTAGTGATACCGTGACTAGCAACGCAGCCCCTTTGAAGGGCAGTAGACCGAGTGATGAAACTGGAACGTCGGCCAATAGCAAACAGATAGACGGCAGCAATGGTAAAGGCTTGGAACCTGCACTTGTTGACGAGGAAGATATCCCTGACCACTTGAAACTTATTGTAAAGCACTTGCTTCAGTTGTCTAAACCAAACAAATCAATGATTCCTTCTATAATCAGGAATAGCTTCCAGTTGTTGGGGCGCAATGATGTTAGATTGCCAAACAATGAAACCATTTCAAGGTATGTGAATAGTATCGCCACCTAATCGGTCAATTTTTGAAGGTAAATACGTCCTTGGCTATGTAAGGTCGAGTAAAGTTTGATTCATAAATGAACATTTCTGTTATGTTTCTATCGGGTTTCAAAATGATTTCCAAAGTTGTTGAAAAGGCAATGTTATGGAGGAGGTGTATTATTCATTCAATATCTTGTAATCGCGACTTATTACTAGCTATATAGATGGGGTAACTTTCTTCAGAGCAAATACTTGAACATATGTTTGCGGGCTTGAGCTTATTATGTTAAACTGTTCCGGAGCATTTACGTGTATTCAAAGGCGCCCTATTAAGTACATGTATTGACTTTAATATTTTCTCACAAGTTTAACTCTTGTTTACGTTGTCGTATGCAACCCATGCTCACTCGATCAATGGGGTTTGGACTTTTATATTAAAATCAGATGCTATCCTGTTCAAGCTGTTTTGAAGTTTTTCTTTGTATTTGTTCTATAACTTTGGCTGCAATATCAACATACAAATAATGATCTGGCCGTTCAGCTTGTTCTTAGTCAACTTACGTCCCATTGTGAAGTAATTAGGTAAAGAACATTTGGACTGCCAACTGAAATAAAATGCCATCTATCTCAAGTTAAGTTACCTCGGACTCGTCATTTTGTGCTTGCAGCCTTCCGAAGCGAGGCATTTTGTAACAATATTTTAATATCTGTACATTTGAGCAATAGGACGACAACTGGACAAGATGTCATGACTGCTCATGGAGTTAATTTTTATGGGGAAGTCTTATGAGACTTGTTGTAAATTTTTCCAGCATTCATGTCATTTAACCGAAGGACAACTGGAAAAGAGTGTATGTTGAGGGGATACCGGCCGGATTCTTGAGCACAAAAGGGCTAAGTTGTGTGAGGGTGTGAGGTTCGCCTTGCCGTCGGCCACCCCCCTTTCTGGGGGATGCGGCCTAGTGTCTGTATCTGTACAACTGGAAAAGAGTGTTTGTTGAGGGGGTACCGGCCGGACTCTTTAGCACAAAAGGGCTAAGTTGTGTGAGTGTGAGCGTATGAGGGTGTGAGGTGCGCCTTGCCGTCGGCCACCCCCCTTTCTGGGGGATGCGGCCTAGTGTCTGTATCTGTACAACTGGAAAAGATCTCTTGCTTGTATGCAGGGAGGGCATTACAATGGGCAAGTCCTGTTATGACTTACGAATCTCAATTAAATAAGCCGCCTTAGAATTGAACTGGGATCTTAGCAGTGGTTTGGGAGAGCATTTTGTTCCTTATTACGTGTGAATTTTTTTTTGTTGTGAAGTGCCTAGCTTGTCTTCTTGTACCGAAAACTATCTTGTAACATGACAATTCCATTCCCATCAATTGATTTGCATCTTTCAGTACATAGATACTGTGCGACACAGGATTTCATCATATTTGACATGTTAGAACAGAATTTTATTCCATTATATTTAGTATAGCTTCAGATATAAGCAATATTAATTTTGCCCCTTCACCAATTTGTATCCTGGTCAAGAATTTTTTTTTTGCAATAAAGCTACAATGCAATGGTGATACAGATCTACCAACAAATTTTAATGTGTGAGTAGCTAGCTACACTTTTCAGGCTGCAACCACAATATGTTGACCATTTTCTAGGAACTTTTGCTCAGTTAGTTAGGCTGGACTTCTTGAATACTGTTAGTTGGCGCCTCATAACATTCGTGTATTGTACACGAACTATCAGGTAGGAAAATGCTCGAGAGAGAGTGCTTTACCCTTGACCACCAAATTGTACAAAATATACTCATGTTCCCATCTATCTGGCACGGCGTAATACATTTGTCTGTTGATCCGTGCATCACGGCTTAAGCGAGTATACTCGTGTTCCCATCTATGTGGCACGGCGTAATACATTTGTCTGTTGATCCGTGCATCACGGCTTAAGCGAGTGTACTCGTGTTCCCATCTATGTGGCACGGCGTAATACATTTGTCTGTTGATCCGTGCATCACGGTTTAAGCGAGTGTACTCGTGTTCCCATCTATGTGGCACGGCGTAATACATTTGTCTGTTGATCCGTGCATCACGGTTTAAGCGAGTATACTCGTGTTCCCATCTATGTGGCACGGCGTAATACATTTGTCTGTTGATCCATGCATCACGGTTTAAGTAAGTGTACTCGTGTTCCCATCTATGTGG
>SDVV010018498.1:0-13746 GCA_016164225.1 Gammarus roeselii
AAAAAAAAAAAAATTAACCTATAATCATTCAGTTTACCAATGTGGATGAAGAAGATCGTGGGTACTATAAATTTCCAAATCCCGAAACGTCTGCAGAATTTTAATAAATATGTTTATCCCAACACGGGTACTTCTTTTTGTTATATATATATATATATATATTTATAGATATATATATATATATATATATATACTTAGCTATCTATATGTAATGTATTTGTACGTATATATATCAGAAATGTTAGATGTTTTTCAACAATCCTCACCCAACAAACTACTATGCTTTCCAAATATTTCCATCAAAATTTGGTATTCAGTTCTTGATGACTGAGTGGATATCGTGTCTGCCTCTTCTCTTAATAGACTTCCATTGGACGCTGAAGGTTGTACGTTCAATCCTATCTGACCCCTAGGGAGACATTCTGGCTGGTCTTTTAGATGGTCAAAGGCCAGCCCATGAACGCTGTGGATAAGAGAAGGCTATCAGGTGGCAGCTATGCTGTCCCCTGCTGTAAGAGTGAAAAAAATCCAAAATGCAAGAAAAAATGGACCAAAATTTGCAGGACTTAGTTTTTTTCAAAGCAATATATTCTGGTAGCTACCTGAAAAGCACACCTTCACTTTGATTTCACTAAAAAAAGTGTGCTTATCAGATTTAGGTGAGTTCCCAATAGCTACATACTAACGAAGACTTTTTCAAGTGCCTTAGTTAAAATTTGCCATCTGCAGCATTTTGTGCCCAAACGGAGAGTAACCCAGGTTTTTCTCTGACTTTCCTTAAAGTGTAATATTCAAATAATTCAGCTTGAATATAATGAATTTCCATATAGCTGGAGACAGCTAGCTAAAGCTAGGGTAATGGTACCAGGGACGACACTAATGGACCAGTAATGATGCATCAACTGCGTTTAACATAAGTGTAGGTGCTACAAATTGGTGTTGACAGGTCGTTGATAGCCCAGTGTCAACTTCATGGATAAAAATTTACACGTGAGCTATCAACAATTGTCAAGGTCATTTTGTTGAAGTGTTAAATGGTATTTTCATTCAATGCGTCCGTATTTATCCATGCATCATCACTGGTCCACGCGTTAGCATTGGTACCTTCACACTATCTGGTGTTTTATCATGTAGTCCGTTTGTCTACAGATTCGCTAGTTTTTAATACTCATTTCCTTTTTGTTCCCACAGGTACGACGACCTGCTGACTGCCATGCAGAATGCTCTGGATGCGGCAACGCAAAGGGAGGCTTTGGCACGGCAGGTCCTGCGCACTGATGCTGGAGGGGGAGACGCCTCTGCTGCCATGCATCAGCTGCGGGACTCTGAAGTGGACAGGCGTGCTCTATTCGATGACACCTTGTTTGAGTTGAGTAGAGCACGTCAGCAGCGCCGCTGTATCGAGTGGGAAATGAGCAAAAGGAGGTGCCTAAGGCGAGACAGAGACTGGGACCTGCCTAACGAGTCAAATGAGGATACTGTGACATCACAACACGAAATACTGGACAACGATGACGAAAGTCCCGAGAGAAGTGCCTCACCAACGCCTGGTGTCAGCCAACCTAGCTACTTGCTTCTGAAGATAAACGTCAGAGAACGAGTGGAGTACATCGAGAAGAATAACACCCTTCTCTACATCCCGCCCTGTGATGAAAATGATCTCAAGGGCGATGGCAACGAAACTGTTTATTGCGGTGAGTCAAGCTCGACTGAATGCAAGAATAAAAACGACAATAATACGTGTCAATCGATGAGTACCAAGCGGACGTTAGGGCAGCAACACAAGCCTTATCGTCTCTCTGTGGCTGATGAACAGCACAACAGCGACGACAGAGGAAAGGAGATGCGAGCAATTGAGACGTATGATACCGAACATAACAAACCATCTGTAACACAGAGCCTGTCAAGACACGAAAGCTTCGTTCTTCATGCCCCTCCACATTGTCACATCACCTTGAAGAACACAAGGGAGATTTCTGGCTTTAACCGCCTGTGCGAAGCATTAAAACGACTTGACTTCAGAGGGGCGGCGTGGGACACTCAACGCTTCAACTACATCTGTAAACTGATTGAACTTCTCACCGCCAAGAAACTTCGTTCCCTCACGGGGGGCTCACAGAAGATGCTATTAGTCTTGCTTGAAGAGGTGGCGCGGTCGGTACGAAGCAGCCAGCAAAACATCCACGTGTTGCGTCGGCTTGTGGCACAAGTGCAGGAACGTCTCTACCACTGCCTTTTGTGGGGCAAACAGCTCGGCTCGTCTCCTCTCTGGCGCGAGAACACCAACAGACTTGACCTTATTAAAGCCATCGCCACGACCATCACGGTTCAGACGCCTGGTAGCCCCTTCCGCCCCACCCTTCAGGACCTGCCTGAAGAGTGTGTCAGGGAGATCCTTCTACGACTCACCACCCACACGGACCTACAGTGTGCCGGGGAGTCCTACAGCGTCATGGGCAACATAATAGAGGAACAGAGAATCTGGAGGCAGCTCTGCAGGTTCCACTGGTCGGAGCAACAAATGAACTTCGTGCAACAGCAGTTCCCTCACCTTCAGCGAGTTCCCACAGACTGGCGCATGCTGTACACTAGACTCAAGAGGTCATTCGGGCTGCGGGAAGAGTTCGCAGTGTCGCTGGTGTTGTGCCGCGCCTGCCAGTGCCTCTTCTGGGCTAGTCTGGGCCATCCGTGCCTCGCCGAGCAGGACCCAGACCTCCGCAACAAAATTAAGAGCAACAGCAACTCGCACTCCGACATGTTTGTCACCATCCCGCCGCATACCTTCCTCACTTTTTTCTCATAAACGTTACCACAATGACGTAGGTTGTGATAGAGCAGCTAGATATTTCCCCTTCACACCTAGTCACAAAATGCGACTGTTCTGCCTTGCACCGATATTTTTCATTTTCTTGTTCGCCTATTTGTATCACTCCATGAGGTGCTTTAGACGATCATTCTGCCCCACCATATTGTTAAGGTTATGCGGTCCTTAAGCTAGTATAGAATGTTGAAGATGTGCACTTAACTGCAATGACTCAAAACTGACGTCCATTTCAAATTAGGCTACCTAAACTAATCCCAGCATCTTCAATAATTTCAGAGTAAAGACTGAAATATGCTTCTCAATCCGTCCTTCCTGCTGTTCTATTAGATATTTTTTAATCCACTTCATTCTACGCACACGCCCTGAACTTTTGGACCCGCCTGGTCACTTGGACTCGCCTGGTCACTTGGACTCGCCATGGTCTTGTGGCCTCGTGTTGGTCCTGCGGCCTTGCCCTGGTCCCGTGGCCTCGCCCTGGACCGTGGCCTCGCCCTGGTCCCGTGGCCTCGCCCTGGTCCCGTGGCCTCGCCCTGGTCCCGTGGCCTCGCCCTGGTCCCGTGACCTCGCCCTGGTCCCGTGGCCTCGCCCATGACCCGTGGCCTCGCCCTGGTCCCGTGGCCTCGCCCTGGTCCCGTGGCCTCGCCCTGGTCCCGTGGCCTCGCCCTGGTCCCGTGGCCTCGCCCTGGTCCCGTGGCCTCGTCATGGTCCCGTGGCCTCGTCATGGTCCCGTGGCCTCGTCATGGTCCCGTGGCCTCGTCATGGTCCCGTGGCCTCGCCCTGGTCCCGTGGCCTCTCCCTGGTTCCGTGGCCTCGCCCTGGTTCCGTGGCCTCGCCTTGATCCCGTGGCCTGGCTCTGTCCCGTAGCTTGGCTCTGTCCCGTAGCTTGGCTCTGTCCCGTAGCTTGGCTCTGGTCCGTGGCCTTACCCTGGTCCGTGGCCTCGCCCTGTTCACATGGCTTCTCCCCTTGTACATTCGCAGCATAAAGGACGTTATCTTTACCCAATCACCATTAGTAGATTCAATCACTTTTATTTAAACGAAAAAAATCTAAACCTTGATGCAGCACTGGTTGAAGGTTTGACATACGGCACCTTGCTCACTACAGTGTGCTGGAGAAGCTTGTCACTCTAATCTAATTTTGTTCCGTGACCACGCCCTGGTTCCGTGGCCTCGCCCTGGTTCCGCGGCCTCAACCTGATTTCGTGGCCTCGCTATGGTCGCAGGGCTTCGCCCTGGTTCCGCGACCTCAACCTGGTTTCGTGGCCTCGCCATGGTCTCGGGGCCTCGCCTTGGTTGCCAACCATCACTCTGGTACCCCACCACCGAATTTTCGCCTTAGGTATCATCTTACCGGTATACATGAATAGCAAAGTGCCTGCACCTTTTCTCCGCCACCCTTACTTTCTTCCCGTGTATCTTTTACTCTCTTTCCGTGTAACTGTGCTCTGTCTAGCTATTTTGCTTTACGTTTGTATTTCATGGGTCTTATTTAATAAGAGTGCATCTATTTGATCAATATGTTATTGTAGTATTTAATAATAGATGTATGAAAAATTGACAATTCGTTTTGACTGATTACATAAGTTAGATTTCTAGTTCATCCATCAAACTTCTAAAGATGGGAACATCCCCTTGACCACCATTCACAGGCGTCTCAATATTCCACAAGAGGCAGGGACGCAGCTGATTTGTTCGCCCGACAATTTATTTCTCTGTTATACTCAGAAGATGAACCCCTGAATCTTAATCCTAATCTGTCATTTACTGAAGTGTACCTGCCTCATTGTTGTAATTGTGATTTGGCGAATCTCAGAGCTGGATGATTTTGTAATTAAAACCATTCATTCGTCTTCTAATAAACATGCAATGATCGGGACGGTAATTTTGGTTTTCGTGAAAGATTTAAAAGACTATGCCGTTTAGCGAAACTAAATGCTAATTTCGGCCTGTGTTATTATAAGCTTTGTAAAATGATTTTATGCCTTTGTTCATAACGATTGCCTATGTGATCAATAGTCTGTCTTCATTAACTATTATTCTATAGATATTTCACACATAAGTTGTTTACCTTCATTCAGAATCGTTTATTAGCATAATGACTAAAAATTCCTGCGCCATGTAGGCTATCTATGTAGCTAACCAGCCAACTTGTGTACGAATCAATGTGGAAATTTGAGTCAACGAATGTAACCCAAAGTTTGGAGACCTCTTCATGAACATGACCCATGCACTGTTTCATGGTAATCACTTCAAAATGTGTGAACAATTTCTCTATATCTGGTTCTATTGCAGTCATATGTATAACTTGCGATTTTTTAACGTAATCTTCACCGTAATTTAGAAATAAATCACGAGTACATTGTTGTTAAATGGAGTTTTTAACGTAATCTTCCCCGTAATTTAGAAATAAATCACGGGTACATTGTTGTTAAATGGTACCCAATTACATTTAAGTGCTACTTGGTTGTCACTTTTATGGATTTCTGTGGGCACCTGGTTCCAGAGCAAAGTTAGTTGACTGCATCTCTTGCTACCCCCAGGAGTGTTCGCTGAAGTCGAATAGTACCGGCATCGTAAGAACTACCGCAATCATGGGACTCCCTAACTAAGCAGCTCTTGCTATATTCACGTGTACTGGTCACGCATCCCGTTGGCGTTTTTACTTCAGATAATTTTTCGGATCGATGCTAACTAGTTCTTTTGGTTTCATTCATTTTAATTTCAATGGATGGAGCTACACGTTAATTTTAAATTTAAAACCCTTGACTGGTCATCAATATTTAATCAGCTGACAAAATGAAGCGCAGAACGAAAATTGTGACCGAAAATACATTTTGAATCATCGTCATCATTGTGTTAGCTACTTAATTTATTGACATGTTTGGCTAGCGCTTTTTTTAACCTGATATAATAATATAATTCTGTGGCCAATTACCTTCTGTGTCGGACACACATCAGGATGTGCTTATAGATCCATACACAGGCTAGATGAAGGGAAAACCTTTGTCTATCTACAAACGGTATTTCGTTTATATTCACTAAAAAATACTCTTATTAAACTTACTTTGCTTATCTATTGAAATACGTTGTGCGAAATGTTGTGTTTTAAACACGTCTGTGGGAATCCGATTGCTCTGCGGACACCCCTTCGTTTGACATGAGAGTAATTATTGATAGTGTCGTGAAGTATGGATCTCGTGAGACATTAACCTGTTGCATTCTTTGTTATCTCAGTAACACTAGAGCTACTTGACCGCGCATATCAAGTAACGGTAACAACTATTATCACTCGCAGTTATATTTTTTGTTATTCTCGTTTTTAATTTTGAAATTGTTTCCATTATTTGTCTTGTTTCTTAATTGTACGTGTTTTTTTTTTATATTGTGGTCTCATTGACCGTTGGTAGGTAGCCTCACGACAGCTTGTAGACTGCTCAAGTTATTCGGTCCTCCCATTTGCATCTGTTAGGTTCACGGGCCGCACGGAGTCTCGGTTCTAAAGGGGCGATAAACACCCTTATCCTTTCAGACTCTCCACTCCTTCATCCCTCTCTATGTCTCCACCATCCCGAATATACCTATCTCTGATTCCCTTATTTAAATCTTATGTGTTTTTTTTCCACCTTTTTAAACGTGTCTCTCTCTCTCTCCCTCCTGACCACTATCCCAATAGTCCTTGCACGCCGCTCCTGCCTTTTTGCCTTTCGGGTCGCTTATAACAGCCAAGTTGCGCTCTTTCCTTCATACAACCTTTCCCTACGACTCTCTCTCCTATTTTTTATACATTCATACTGTTCTCATGCGTGTGATTCCCTCCACCGAGAGTAAATCTCATGCATGGCATCCCAGTTTCCTGTCTCTTCTTCATCTGCCCCTTCAACAGGTGTTGATGCACAGGGCCTCCGGCACCATAGAAACGACAGCGAATCCTTGGGGCTCTGAGACAGGGCAGGTTGAGTGATGCCACTCTCTGTTGCTCATCGGGAAGTGCTGGGAACATATGGCTTCAGCGCACCTATGGAGTTACAGTACCTCTGTGGCACCCGTGCATACTTAAGACATTCGCAGCGGGAAGGTTATTGACTTGACGCAATAGTAAACCCAATACTCTAATCTAAAATTGCTCTGTAACTTGATGCAGCACCAGTTGCTGGTTTGACGTTCGGCGCCAGCTGTCGTTTACAACTACGCCTCCCTATTAGTAGTAAATGAAAAGCGATACTCTATGAGTACAGTTTTACGCTGTGATCAAAAACTTATCTACCGAAATACTGACCTTGAAACTGGGTATTAATTGATCTGCTAGACAACTTTTTGTACTTGATTGGAAAATAATCATCCTGGGACCTGTAATTCTGCTCAAGTTCCAGTGCTTTCGGCTGCTACAGCCTACTCCCTTAGGCGCATGCGATGGAAGGTTACTTGAATGCTGCGCATCTACTCTAAATGCAAACGGTTACCCTAACTTTCAAAGCTGTGTTGTTCAGAGACTCAATTTTTTTGGACTACCAGGGCATTAACTAGTGCACAGAGGAAGAATAGGCGCATAATATCGGAATACGACCTTTTCCGGAACGCTGGTCGAGGATGTGCAATTTTTTTTGGTTTATGCCCAGTTGGATCTGTAAATGACTTGGCCACAATCTTACTACGGCTCCCTATTCTTAGTCCATGAACAGCGTTACTTTAAATGACTTGGTCACAATGTAATCGATATAAACTCATAAGTGGTACTCGCTATGCTGTTATTTTATTAACTGAGTTTGAAACGGAAACAAGTGACGGGATAACTTTTATCAAGTCTTTCTAGTTTATAGGTGGTCTCTGTGTGCAATATTTAGCTTATCTTAGATACTCATTCTAAGTTGTATTCGCTGATCTGTGTTAGCCCGGCATTTTGAGGTTTATTGTTTGCTAGTCTGTGCGATATTCCTGATGCTCTGTTATTTATACTTGTAGTGTTAAAATTGGCAGCATTAACTGTCACCATACGAAAAATGTATCAAGCCACTGTTCAATTTTAAACAAGCTAAGGGCATTAGGGCATTGATATTATTCAACATATCGTAATGAACGTTCTCTTGAAATACAAATGTCATTTACGCTTTTCTTCTTTAATGTAGTTGAGATGATGGTTAGCAATCTATAAATGTTGTACACATTTAAATATTTTGTTGTCACAAGAGACGTGGAAATGTATATTACTGTATTCGATTGATTACTTCTCTGAATACGCAAATGCAATTTATTCAAGTTTATCCTTCGTTAGACAACACATATTCTCTTTTTGTGAATCTCCAAGCTTACCCGGAAAAGCGAGAAAGCTGGACCCAATTAGTTAAAACGATCAATCAAAACACCCCTCTTTCCCAAGTGTGGGAAAAAATCATGCTTATCCAAGGTCGCCCCGAGCGGCCTGTCCACATATTGTCGGACGGAGGCACTGTCTATTCTTCATACGCGGACATTGCGGACAAACTAGCTCAGACTTTCAGCCACATATCGCAATCAACAAATTATACGGCTTCTTTCCAATAGGAAAAGATCTTAAGAGAAAGTGAGCACATGGACTTCACTTCCGCAAATGAAGAATTCTACAACAACCCTTTCTCCCTCAATGAACTACAATATGCTATCGACCACACTCGTGAGACCTCACCCAGGCCGGACCGAGCGCACATCAATATGATCAAACACCTTCCTGACTACGATCTCCAGCACCTACTAAATGTGTTCAATACATTGTATTCAAAGTCATTCTTTCCCAATCAATGGCGGGAATCCGTAATTGTCCCGATAACCAAACCCGGAAAATGTCACAGCAACCCGCATAACTATCGTCCCATTGCCCTAACTAGCGTCCTATGCAAGACTATGGAAGGAATGATAAACTTGCGTCTAGTCACTACCTTGAAATGCATGCAGGCCTTAACAATATCCAGTGCGGTGGCCATAAGCGCCACTCCTCAACGTACCACCTCGTACGACTAGAATCAGACATTAGACAGGCCTTCGTCCGAAGAGAACATGTGGTTTCCATATTTTTCGACGTTGAAAAAGCATACGACACTACGTAGAAATATGTATCATGAAGGATCTCCACCGTACAGGTTTGAGAGGTCGCCTACCACGTTTCATCCACCAATTTCTACAAAACCGGACTTTCAGGGTCAAGGTTGACAACACTCAGTCTCCGTCATATCCGCAAGAAATGGGCGTCCCCCCAGTGAAGCGTCATCAGTGTCTCTTTTTATCCTCAAATCGATCAGTTAGCCGACATTCTTCCCCGAGACGGAAGACTGCTCTCATTACTATACGTGGACGACCTACAAATAAGCTACCGACACCCCAGCCTCATAACAATTCAACATGAACGCCAGAAGTGCCTAAACCTAGTCGGGAACTGGGCTTCCCTAAACGGAATCCGATTCTCGCCTTCTAAAACTAAAAGCATGCACTTTACCCTTGTTCCCGGTTTACACATGAAACCACCCCTAACGCTGCACAACACCCCTCTAGTATACGAAGAAACGATAAAATTCCTGGGTCTTGTGTGGGACCCTAAACTCACGTGGCGACCCCACATCACAGCCCTGGCGACTCGCTGCAAATGGTCGACGGTACTTATCCAATCGGTAACATCCCTGAAGTTCGGTGCCGACATGGGCACCGGGATGACGTTATTCAGAGCAATAATACGATCGCGCATGGACTACGGAGCCGTTGTCTACGGTTCAGCCGCCAAAACTACTCTCGACCACCGCAAACAACACTATGCGTATCACAACCGGCACGTTCCGCTCCACCCCAATCGAATCCTTCAACGTGCTCGCTAACGAACTTCCACTTCCGCTCCGGCGAGACTCACTTTTGCTACAATACTATTTTAAGACTAGGAGTCTAATCAACAACCCGGCAAACAGCCACATCGCCAACATATCCGATAAGCGCCTTTTCGCAACTAAAAAGAATATATGCCCACCGTTTTCCCTACGTGTGGACAACCTGCTGCCTCGCTAAACATCAATCGTATAGCTATCAAGCCTTCATTCTCCAACCGAATCCTTAAAATTAACAGACCAACATGGATGATCAACCCACCACCGGTCAACCTAGACCTGCTAGTGTACCCTAAAGCAACTACTCCAACCAAGGCGTACCGGCAGGAATTCCTAAGACTACTTGAGGTAGAATAATTAGAGCACCGCCATATATACACTGACTGCTCCAAAACCGCGGACGGAGTTGGAGCCGCCGCTGTGTGTGGGGGCATCCCACTCTCAGCCAACCTCCCACAATAGGCCTCCGTTTTCTCTGCGGATCTCCACGCACTCGAACTAGCCATCTCTATTGCAAAAGCAGATCTCTCCCCCAAATACGTCGTATTCTCAGACAGCCCGAGTGTCCTCACCTAGCTTAAAACACTGCACTACGAACATCCCGTTCTACGTGAAATGCAGCCCGATCTCTGTGATGTCCGAGACTGCCCAGGCAGTTGAATTCTGCTGGATCCCCGGACACGCGGGAATAAGAGGAAACGAACTTGCGGACTTGCTTGCTAAACTGCCATCTACTCACCAAAATAATTTTTCGCAGTAAATTACCGGGACTGGTTCCCTTTCATCAACTCCCATATAACATCCTGATGGGATGAAATGTGGCAACAGAGTGGACAAAAAGTGCTTTTAGTCAAACCGTCAGTCGGAGAATGGGAAACAAAGTTCACGAAAAGAAAAGACCAAGTGTTCAAAAAAAAAAATCAACCGCTTGTGCATGGGACACACGTCGATAACTCACAACCACCTGATGGATGTCGGCATAGAACCAAACGCGCCACCTTGTCCCTGTTATTGCCAACAAGTGGCTATCAGCGTGAAACACTTACTGATGGATTGCAACGCACTCGCGGCAGCCCGACGAGTGTTAACTACCCCGTGCAACCTACAAAGCCTACTCACTGACCCAACCTACCGTAAAAAGCTTACCGCTTTTGGAAAACACACCGGACTATACGAAGCTGTCTAAACCCCGATCTCTCCACCCCATTACGCACAGAGATAACAATACATTTACGAAGATACGCGGTAACTCTTTACTCTCTTGTACGCGCTAGTAAGCGAATATGCCACAATTGAAAGATGTTCATGATTTTATCTTGACAAGACTAATATTTTCGCATGCTAGGCCGTGCCAACTTACCTGAATCAATGAGGGTTGCGCCCTACGGGGGAGCCTGTTATGACTAACGTTGAGGCTCCAGTGGAAATGAGGCTCAAATCAAATCTAAGCTTACCAAATGTTGCAAGCCTCATGCACGTAACCTGTCATCGAATTTCCACGAAGCCCACTCTATGATGTGTAGACTTGAAGAGGGACCCATTAATCTAATCTAGGGTGTGAGGACTTACCGTATGAATGTATGTATAGACATACAACCGTTTCCCTCTTATTAGGAGGGTGGCTAACTTAGGCTGACACAGAGAGGGGAGGCGCCCAATCTCCCCGCCACAAGACCGCCGTGTCCATGCCAAGGCTCGAACTTGCGACATGCAGCACCAGAGGCTGACATTGCAGTCGAATACGCCAACCACTCAGCCGCGGCAGTCCCAAGGACTTACCGTAGCGGCAATCAATTGATGCTTTATCTTGACCAAAGCAGTTCCCAACGAGGTGTCAATTCTTATAAAGTTGAGGTGTCAGTAATTGTAAATTGTTGTTAAGTTTTTAAATTGGAAGAACGCTCCCAAGTGTGCAACGAATAAAAAAATTGAAGCTGGAACAAATCTTCACGGAATGGTTTAATTATAAGCGTACGTAATTGTATTGTGTTCCCTGCACATTTTCGTTTTCCTCGCACTGTTACGCTTCATCCTGACTGCTCAATGCTGTTCTGGCAGCTTGAGAAACGCTAGCTATTCGATGGATATTTTGGTCGATGTTATTCATAATCTAAATCCCATCTGTTATTTGGGGTGGATGGATGATTATTCATTATATAGATCAATAACACTTTATTTTAGTATTTTATTATTTCTTCTTGCTCCATTATTTTTCTCTGCCCTTTTTCATGGTGATCTATTTTGTATTGATTATACAATTATGTATAGTTAGACGCCTGCAGAGGCCCTAGGTGGACTATGCGGTGTATTAGTTAGTCTAGTCCAACCTACGGTGGGAGAATTTGCGCTCTCCCTGGACGCCTAATAAATGCTCGAGCACAACTAGGCGTTTTGATGGCTTAATGGTGAAATAATGTTTACGTTGATCTTAGAGAGCGAAAGTCTTGAACGACACTGTACGGGGAGGGGACGAGGCGAGTCGAGGCAGGCTGAGGCGAGTGGAGACGAGTCGACTGGTGGGGCGATGAGTCGAGACGAACCGAGGCTGGCTGAGACTAGGTGACCCGGGAGTGGAGAGTGGCTCGCGGGGCCCGGAGGACTTGAGGGACCCGGGGGTTTTGGGAACCCGGGGACTCGGAAGACCAGGAGGATTTGGGGGGATCCATTTGGACCCTTTCGGACTCCCTTAGGGACCCCCATGAAAAACTGTGGGACCCGTTTGAGGCCCCTCTGAACCCTGGCTCCCCCTCCCCACGCTGTAAAACCCATACTCAGAAAAATGTATATATGTCAAAGCTTGAGTAGAACAGTTGACCATAGCAGTCCACGGATTACTGGCGCAGAGGGCAAGGGTTGCGTCGAGGTGCGTCGAGATCAGTCGAACATGTTGAGGCGAGTCGAGTTGGTCGCGCGACGAGGCGAGACTGTCTGAGATGATTCGAGACAAGCCGAGATGAGCTGAGATGAGGGGACCCGGGGAGCTCGGTGGAATTGGGGGACCTTCCGGGATTCGTCGGGCTCTTTCGGGACCCGAGACATCTCTGCCACCCCACTCCAACCCCAAAATGCTTGAGTGAAGGAAAAAAATTGTTAGCGCAAAGACCTACTCGGGATCTGCGTTGAGCCTACTCTGTGTCTACGTTGAACCTACTCGGTACCTATGCGTTAAACCTTATCTGTACCTAAGTTGAACCTACTTTGTATCTGCGTCAGACAAAAAAATTTATACATGTGAAATGCTTGAGTATAACAGTTGACCATTACAGTCCACGGATTACTGGCGCAGAGGGCGAGGGTCGCGTCGAGGCAGGTCGAGGTGTGTCTAGGTCAGTCGAAGCATGTTGAGGCAAGTCGAGTTGGTCGCGCGATGAGCCGAGACTGTCCGAGGTGATTCGAGACAAGCCGAGATGAGCTAAGACGAGGGGACCCGGGGAGCTCGGGGGACATGGGTTACCCTCCAGGATTCATCGGGCTCTTTTGGGACCCAGGACTCCTCTGCCACAATACTCCTACCCTAAAATGCTTGAGTGAAAATTTTTGTTATTACAGCCCACATACTCTAGTGGAAATGAGGCTCAAATCAAATCACAGCCCACATGATTACTTGCGCAGAGGGGGAGAGCTGCGTCGAGGCTGGTCGAGGTGCGTCGAGATCAGTCGAAACATGTTGAGGCAAGTCGAGTTGGTCGCGACGTGCCGAGACTGGCCAAAATGATTCGAGACGAGCCGAGCCAAGCTGAGACGAGGGACCCGGGGGACATGCGTTACCCTCCGGGATTCGTCGGGCTCTATTGGGACCTAAGAGACCTCCCCCCCCACCCTTTGGGGTGGATGGATGCTTATTCATTTTATAGATCATTAACACTTTATTTTAGTATTTTTGTATTTCTTCTTGCTTGGGCTCTATTATATTTATCTGCCCTTTTTTCATGGTGATAAATTTTGAATGTGTTATCATTATTATTATATGTATCGAGGTTGGTTGAGAG
This sequence comes from Gammarus roeselii, assembly GCA_016164225.1. NCBI lineage: Eukaryota > Metazoa > Arthropoda > Malacostraca > Amphipoda > Gammaridae > Gammarus > Gammarus roeselii. Next base: position 13,653 of record SDVV010018498.1, read on the forward strand.
GAGGTGGCCCGGGGAGGGGAGGTGCTCGTGGGATCCGCGGGACTCGAGGACCCGGGGTTTCGGGAACCCGGGGGACTTGGGAGACCGGGTGGAT